>CM050163.1:307170404-307457904 GCA_027410445.1 Discoglossus pictus | reverse complement strand
CAATCACAGGCAACTAATACATTGCTTCAGTCTGCTAAGGCAATTTGTGCAGGAAGGCATCATGGGATATGTAGTCTTGTTTTTCCCCTGCACGAGGAAGCAAGAGGAGCTCAGACATTGCTGTGTGGCTTAAAGGTTAGAAAAGGGTAAAAAAAAAAAACTGTACCTGAGTATAATGTTTCTATTGGTAGGTACACTGTGCCAATGTACGCAGCTTTGGGGGTGTGGAAAACAAGTTTTATTTTTAAATAAAATAAATCTATAGGTGTATAGGATGAGACAATGTAATGTGTGTGTCTGATATAAGCAGCATGTGTTACATTAAAAAAAGGGAAAAATAGCAAAATTTTAATATTCTTTAAACAAATAAATCAAAATGTGCTTCCAAATCTCAGCTGGGGTATCTTTGCAAATTATCAATCACTATTTAAACACCAAATCACCTTTCAGAGTATTGTTAACCACTCGCTGGGGCTATATATGTCACAGTCCTCAGAATTTATGTTGCATTTCTTTATAATAAATGACTATTCACTGGCTCCATCACCTTTAGGACTTTTCTCGTGCTGCCCCTATTCTTTGGAACTCCTTACCTCGCTCCACTAGACAATCCTCCTGCCTCAAATCCTTCAAAACCTCACTAAAAACAGATCAGTTTAAAGAAGCTTATCATCTCCATCCTTAATATAAACAATATATTGTCCCTCACCTTTCTATACCTCACCCATACCCTTTAGACTGTAAGTTTGTGAGTTTTCAATCGTATTAGGTGCTTTAGAGAAAGCTCTTTGCTTGATTTTAAGCAGCATAACCAACTTTAATCATTTGTAAAAAACAATTTTTGACTTGTATCTACCCTGTTTAACGCTACGGAATACGTTGGCGCATTACAAATAAAGGTTATTAATAATAATAAATAGATAAGAATTGAGAGTCAAATGAGTACATGGGTGTACAGAGAGCCCCCAGTCATTATAGTATCAGTGGCCAGTGTGACCCCCACACACGAGACAATCCAAGAACAAGACTCAAGAGCTGTGACAGAAAAGGAAAGAGACAAAACAGCATCCTGATGATTGCATCCCATTTTGTACATAGATTTGTTCTATAAAAGCTGCTGTGAGTTATGCGATTCTAACAAATGTACATAGATATATATATATATATATAAACTAAGAGGTGTTATATAGGCAAGTAAATGTAACTATAATATGCCCTATATGTAATACATTGTATGAAATACTAAACATACCCCTGTAATATAGTATTTACACAATACTTCTGTATATATATATATCCCTCTATCAAGTTATTATTTCACATACTTACCTATCAGCACGAAACTCTGGCCTCTCCGTCTCAAACCTCCTTGTGTTGCTGTTTTCAGGATGCTGATGATGACTAGCTCCCAATATTTGGGATCCCCCACAACAGGAACAGGGTGTACCAAAATGGTTGCCGTGACCAACTACAACGAATGGAGGAGGTGGAAGCTACGCGATGACGTCACGGCACGTTTCTAGAATTCCTGTTAAGAAGCGGAGTGTATCTTTTTTTCACCTTCTACAAAGCTTTATTTAGATGAGATAACAAGGCAAAGCGAGTACGTTTTTTTTTCTCCACAAACAAAGCTTTATTTATTTCGGACAAAGAAGCAATGAGATTCGTAGGGTTGACATAAATGACGTCAGCGGGCCTGAATTGCAACTGAGGCTGCAGCAGCAGATAGCAGCTGGGTGAGTGTGTGCATGCAGCGAGGGAGGGGTTAATGTATTATATATAACATGGCACTACTGCATGAATGCAGTGCACACATATTAATTGGCCTATGCTTGCTCCCAGTGTGTATATATAAATACACAATATAGGCTCAGCCAGACAGACAACACTGTGTTAGTGACATGTTTTATACAGTAATTAGACCAGTGCATGTGTAAGTCCAAGTCATTTAATATAAAAAATGGTCTATACTTCATTGTAAAATAAAATAACACAGCCAGCTTTTTTATTACCTTTTATGTGCTATCTACCATTTCGGTTTCTGCTGAGGTAGGAGGTGACACTGTAGTGGAAGCTTCTATCTCCACAATGGGAATGTGACAGTGAAAACTGCCAGTGTTTTCATTAGGCTTAAAGGATAATGTATTCCTTTACAAGGACCCTGCTGAGAGGTAATAGGCAATGAATTTATATTTCCTGTTTTGTCCCCGCCAGCAGTTACACGCAGCGGCCAGTAGGTGGCCAAGGCTTTTTTAGGGGTAAGGTTTAGGGTAGTGGCAGATGATAAGATTTACATAGTATGTGCTTGCCATTACTTTATCATCTGCCACTACCCTATCTTTAAATCCTAAATCTAACCCTAAATCTTAAATCTAACCCTAAGTCTGCACCTTTCCAATTTGGTGGCCGCTAGCAATGGCGGTAGCAGAGGCTGCTAGATGGCGCTGCCAAGAATTTACTGCCGATTTTACTGCATTTCCTGTGACATTTAACTCCATTTCATAGGGTGCAGGTAAGGGCTGAACTTAGGATTTAGGGTAAGGGTTAGGGTAACAGTTTAAGGTTATAAATTGTGTAAAATGTTTACAGCTTCATCTAGCTACTACTCGCCGGGCTGCTGTGAGCCACCCAAAAGGAAAGTTCCCTAAGTCTTACCCTAAATCCTAAGTCTAACCCTAACTTAACCCTAACAACAAATTGAAAAAAATCTTGGTTAATGTACGCCACTTCTGGCTGGGACAAAATAGAAAAGGTCCAATGAAATTAATACCCACAATAAATAAATATTACAAATAAAAGAAAAAAGTAAAAAATGTAAAAGTGTTTTTTTCTTGCTTTGTAAATCATTTTTGGCTACTACCACATTTAAGTTATTTAATAGACCATGTATAAAAAGGATGACTCTTTAATACATATATATGTATATATGTATATATATATATATATATATATATATATATATATATATATATATATGTGTGTGTGAAAGGATCATTGACATTTCATATTTTGAATAGAAAAAGTATTATAAAATAATGAAAGGACCACTGTACTATAAAATAATGGCTGTTAAAATGAAAGTACATAGTATACTTGATTTATAATGTTTAAACTTTGTAATACTTGAAAGATGTTATGTTTATAGGTTTCTGTTGATGCCGTGTGCTGCTTAGCTCCACCTCTTTCATATAATTAGGGGTTGGGCATCTGTAGCAGACTTCCCGCTGTGTGTTCCAGTGTCTGACTGGTGTAGAGCAGACCTGAGATTTACACCAGTCAGGCACAAGAACACACAGCAGGAAGTCTGCTACAGCTGCCCGCCCATAATTATGCAAGAGGGGCAGAGCAAAGTGACAGCAGGCCATCCAGAAACCTATAAATGTAAGAGCTTTAAAGTATAGCTACTAACATAGCAATAGCAAAGTTTCAACATTATAAATAAAGTATACTAATGCATGTGCTGTCATTTTAACAGCCATTATTTCTACTGTGGTCCTTTTTTAACTATTTTTAAACTTTTTTAAAACATTTTTTATATTGGTCCTAACTATTATATGCAGTTTTGCTGCAGTGAGAGTTGTATTTAAATAATGAATTCAACAGGTTTGATGAGATTCTGAATGCTCTAAAGTATCCATCTGCTATAATTGCATTAATTATGCATGTTATCTGAATCATACTCTGGTCACGGGGGGGGGGGGGGGGGGGAAGAAAAACTCATGTAAACAAAGTTATAAATTGATTTGCACTTCAGTGAGGGAAATAAATGTTTGATCCCCTATCAATCAGCAAGATTTCTGGCTCCCATGTGTCTTTTATACAAATAACGAGCTGAGATTAGGAGCACTCTCTTAAAGGGAGTGCTCCTAATCTCAGCTTTTTACCTGTATAGAAGACACCTGTCGACAAAAGCAATCAATCAATCAGATTCCAAACTCTCCACCATGGCCAAGACCAAAGAGCTGTTCAAGGATGTCAGGGACAAGATTGTAGACCTACACAAGGCTGGAATGGGCTACAATATCATCGCCAAGCAGCTAGGTGAGAAGGTAACAACAGTTGGTGCGATTATTCGCAAATGGAAGAAACACAAAATAACTGCCAGTCTCCCTTGGTCTGATGCTCCATGCAAGATCTCACCTCGTGGAGTTTCAATGATCATGAGAACGGTGAGGAATCAGCCCAGATCTACACGGGACAATCTTGTTAATGATCTCAAGGCAGCTAGTCATAGTCACCAAGAAAACAATTGGTAGCACACTACGCTGTGAAGGACTGAAATCCTGCAGTGCCCGCAAGGTCCCCCTGCTCAAGAAAGCACATGTACAGGCCTGTCTGAAGCTTGCCAATGAATATCTGAATGATTCAGAGGAGAACTGGGTGAAATTGTTGTGGTCAGATGAGACCAAAATTAAGCTCTGTGACATCAACTCAACGTGTTTGGAAGAGGAAGAATGCTGCCTATAACCCCCAAAACAACATCCCCACAATCAAACATGGAGATGGAAACATTATGCTTTGGGAGTGTTTTTTTGCTAAGGGGACAGGACAACTGCACCGCATCAAAGGGGGACGGGGCCATGTACCGCCAAATCTTGGGTTAGAACCTCCTTCCCTCAGCCAGGGCTTTGAAAATGGGTCGTGGATGCATATTCCAGCATGACAATGACCCAAAACACACAGCCAAGGCAACAAAGGAGTGGCTCAAGAAGAAGCACATTAAGGTCCTGGAGTAGACTAGCCAGTCTCCACACCTTAATCCCATGGAAAATCTGTGGAGGGAGCTGAAGGTTCGAGTTGCCAAACATCAGCCCCAAAACCTTAATGACTTTGAGAAGATCTACAAAGAGGAGTGGGACAAAATCCCTCCTGAGATGTGTGCAAATCTGGTGGCCAACTACAAGAAACGTCTGACCTCTGTGATTGCCAACAAGGGTTTTGCCATCAAGTACTAAGTCGAAGGGGTCAAATACTTATTTCCCTCATTGACCTGCAAATCAATTTATAACTTTTTTGACATGCATTTTTCTTTTTTTTTTGTGTGTGTTTTTCTTTCGCTGTTAAAATACACTTACCAATAAAATTATAGACTGATCATTTCTTTGTCAGTGGACAAACGTTCAAAATCAGCAGGGGATCAAATACTTTTTCCACCCACTGTATGGGATGGCAGGTGTCGCCTCCTTATCCTGCTGAGGATGCTTTAGGTAATCTGGCTTGCAAGATTAATGATACATGTGATGATGTATTTATCATGTGGACAAGAGACCACGGTAAGGAGGGACATGGGGATGGGTGCAGCAATGGCTATTATTGAAGGAAACATTTTTTGAATTATATTTTCTGGCTAAGGTCTTTCTTTGCTGCTGTTTGCACTTGTCTTTTATAGTTTAAATGCATATCTAAGTGTCCTGGATTATGAGTGCACATTTTTTTGCATGACAAAATAACAAAATTAAACTCAACCTGATGTTTACTAAATCTCTTCAGTTTGCAAGTAGTAGCTTTTGTTAGTTGACACCCTGAAAATCCCTGCTTAGATTAGCATAAAATTCATAATTCGCTTTGGCCAATCAGGAGAAAGCAGAGGTTAGCTGAAACATTTGTATTAAACTATGGGCTGTTTTGCAAAGCAGCCTGGGATATGTAGTCTCTCTCTCTCTATCCTTGTGCTCGGATTCAGCTGTGAGCTCAGACACCACCCTACCATGTGATTCCATACTGCAGCAAGTACTTCAATTGAAAGGTCAAACTCTGTACCTTTCCTGCTTGGTTATGTAAGCTCCCTGTGGGTGTGCAAAGCTTGATTTTACTTTCCTACCTATAACTTTGTAAGTGCACTGGACTTATCTATATAAGACTTTTTTTTCCTGGTAATCACTGCCTGTTTCTTACCAAACATTTGAAACAAAGAAAACTTATATATACCTTTAACTAATGATCAATTAAGAATAGGTTTAAATTGAAATGCTCTAAAACTTAAATATTGTATTGGATAGTTATAACTATTTTAGATATAGTTGTTAAAGGATTTCTAATAATGTAGTGTGTTTGCTCTCTTAACCACATGCACACATGATCAATAATTCAAACATTAGATTTTAATAAAGTAAATTCTTTATTCCATTATTACTCCCACATGACCATTGTGTACTTTAAAAGGACAATAACGTCCCAGCAGTTATATGATGCATTTAAAAGATATTTTTTTAAATATTATAAAAATCATTATCCTTGAAGTTTTATAATATTATTTTTTATGTTGCAGCACATGTTCATTCACTTATTACAGAGGTTGTAGGAGATGGTTTTTATTTGTTCGGCCAGTGATTATCTACAAATATGTTTTTTTGTTTAACCAGGTAACCAGGTAGCATTGTTAGCCAGCTATTTTTCGTGTAGTTTGTTATTGATCGTGACAATGTTGGATCAGACATACCGCAATGCAGAGACTAGAAATGGGCGACTCATTTGTTTCTGAAGCCTGCAAATATAAATATATATATATATATATATATATATATATATATATATATATATATATATATACGAAGATTGCTTGTCTAATGCTCTTTTAAATAAATGGCATAAAATTAAGCATTTTACTGTACTAAGTAAAATCTCTGATTCACCATTAATATGTCTTATCGCTATGGCAATAAAATGCCCCATTTAGCGCTTTTTTAACATAGTGCTCCAGCATACAGACACGCATGTGGAGCTTTAAACTGTCTTCCTATACTTAAATAAAATGCCCTTTTTGCTAATGTATCCTTTTCGATCACACCGGTTTTGGGAGTATCTATTGTAATGTATATCATTTATACATTATTTTATGTGATGATGGGGTGTAGAGTAGATTATATTTAAAAATAGGAGCCAGGCAGATTTTGAGAAACAAGATAGATTTATTTTGGAGATAGGAAAGGCTATTATGCGTATAATATCCCACTTGCTCAGGAAACAATATTTATGAAGATGTGGCTTCCCTTTTAATTTTAATAATAAAAATGTGTATATATATATATATATATATATATATATATATATATATATATATATATATAGAAAACAAATAATACATTAATAAGCCCATTTACATGTCTAAAAGGTGTGTCATGCAAATGAGAATACAATGTACCTCACTCTTTTAATCCACAAATAGCAACTTTATACATTGCTCAATTAAATCAAATGCCGCCGTATTAAACAGCTTTTAAGCAAAGCACTGGGTTATATATGTGTGTGGTTCTCAACAGCTGGTCTTAGGACCGTTCCTGTCCTTGCGTCCTCTGGAATGCAAGGTCTATTTGCAATAAACTCACTTCCATTCACAACTTTTTTATTTACAACTCCCTCAACCTCTTTTAGCTCACTTGTGACCTTCACAGGGAGAAATATCCTGAAGTATATCAGTCTGGTCTCACTCAAAAGAGTGATCCAGTCCCAAAATACCAGGCCATTCTCCCTGAACAGGAGAAACAGCAAACCACAGATGCATTTTGGCCTCTATGGGGTTCGTCGGTGAGGTGCAGCTGAACTCCATAAGGCACAGTGAGCAAGGAGTCCACGTCTGGTTCCGCCTATCACCCATAAGGTGAGGAAAATGTATGCAAATAAGGTATAGGTGCTCATCTGAGGACAAAAAATACCTAGTATTTTAAGACAGGATCACTATTTTTTCATCCTCAGGTGAGCACCTCTACCTTATTTGCCATCATTTTATTCACACACCTAGGCCTGGGAATAAGCAGGGTGGAGGTGTGGGCATATTAATTTCTTCACGTTGCACATTTAACTGCATTTCCCCCGGTTTCCTCCCTTCAATTATCTTCTTTCAAAGTTCACACTATCCTCCTCCCCTCACCAATTTCTCTGTGAGGTGCTGTGACCACCTTCTCAATTTCTGAACCATTTTGCCTCCAGGCTCCCTCACTTTCTTTCCTCTAACATATCTTCACTTGTTCTTGGCAATTTCAATATTTCCATTGACACTCCCACCTCCCCTACAGCCACAAAATTGCTTGCACTTACCTCTTTGGTCTCTCACAATGGATGTATTCCACAACTCACTGTGATGTTCCCTTGTTTGGCCTAATTTTTATCAATCTCGGCTTTATATCCATCCCTATCATCTCCTCACTCCTTCTTTCTGACCACCATCTCCTAACCTACAGCTTCACTACACCTGCCCCTCCTCACCCGTGGGCCACCAGAAGCCACAGTAAACTGCAAACACTTGACCCCCACATTTTTCCACTGTGCTACAACCCATTCTCTGTACCCTCACTGCCCTCAATTGACCTGACATTGTAACCACACAATACATAACTTCCACTCTTGATACTTGCTCCCATAATCTCAGGCAGACGCCCTTGCTCTCGCCTACCATACTGCTGAATGATTATAGAGGAAATTGTACACTACAGCAGACTTCCTCCATTACAAGTTTATTTTATGCTACTATCACTATACCTGCAATCTTGCCAACACTCCCGTCTGCCCTCCACCACCTCCTGCCCCTTCCTGTCTCACAGCTGAAGACAACCAGCTTTTACCCTTCCCCATTTCCATATTCATATTTGACCCTGTAACTGAGGATGAAGTATCTAGGCTCTATCAGCCTCTTGTCTTACAACTTGTCCACATGATCCTATTCCATTCCAGCTGAACCCTCCCTCTCTACCACACTTATCTCAGATCTCACGCATTTATCCAACCTTTCCCTAAGCACTGACAAGTTTCCATCAACTTTAAAAACACCATAATTATACCCATTCTTAAAACCGCATCTGACCCAGCTTCTCCATCTAATCACCGCCCTATCTCTCTACTTTCCATGTTTCTAAACTGCTTTAGGGTAATGTCTATGTGAAGTTCAGTTTTCCTCTTATGCATTAAAACCATGTTACAGCCATATTGGTTGCTAATGAAAAGGACATTTTCTATGATATTTTGTGCATATTGTGCTTTTGCTGTAATCTATTTGTTGTCCACAAGATGGCACTGCAGGAGGTTGGGGTAATTACAGGTCTTTGTTCAATTAGCCGCTCTGATCCCATGTGGGATCGGCCCAGTGTTCCACCCCCTACGGTGGGCAAGCCAAGTCCCCAGTTGTCCACCGATATTATTGGGAGATGATAATCTGGGCGGGGAATTTTGAATGTGTTCTGCCCACTGTGATGTAACTGGGGGAGGGTAATACTTTTGTCTGGGGTCAGTTGCTTTAGAGAAATTAAGTGAGAGTCCAGATTAAAAGCCATGCTTCTGAAATACATAGACTGTGGTGTATTACTTTAAGAAGGACTGATATGACTGCCGGTCACTGAGAGGCCCATTCCTTCAAGGAAGATTGCCAGCATATTAAGGGCAATTCCTGTATCTAAAAGGCAGGACGAGTTGGAGCCTATCTGGAATCTTCACAATCTACAATCACCTTTCCCAATTTATTTCCTCCAACTTCCTCCTTGACCTCTTCCAATCTGGCTTCCAGCTCCAACACTCCACAGAGACAGATCAGTGTATTTCCTAATTCCGATTGTAAAAGCAATGTGACTTCACTAAATGCCATCAGTACCAGAGGATAGATATAATGAGAGAGTGGATTAGGATTTTAGTTGTGTCTTGTGTAAGATAGTGACTTATTTTTGTATTGTTTAGGTGAAAAAGACAAGATTTTGTTATGGATTGTATGTGAGGAGAGAGGACAGGGTCCAACCAGAACCCCAAGACAACAAGCCTGGGAGGTGGGAGTGATGATGGCATTGTCAATAGTGAAAGAGATATGAAGGGGTGTTAGAGGGTGGGAAGATTAGGAGCTCGGTCTTTGACTTGTTTGAGTTGACGGGTCGACATCCAAGAGGATATACTAGAGAGGCAATTGGACACTTGTGCTAGGATAGAGGGAGATAGATCAGGTGCAGAGAGGTAGAGTTGAGTGTCATCTGCATATAGATGATCAGGGGTCAAGGAGGGAGATGGAGGAATTAAATTGGGTAAGGTGATTGTAAACACGTCGCTCAAGTAATTTTGAAGCCAGGGAAGTAGAGAGATAGAGCGCTAGTTAGATGGAGAAACTGAGTCAGATGTGGGTTTCTTAAGAATGTGTGTAATTATGATGTGTTTTAAAGAAGGAAACCTGCCAGTGTAAAGAGAAAGGTTAAAAATATGTGTGAGGGCTGGGATAAGTGTGGTAGAGAGGGGAGAAATAAGTTGGTAAGGGATGGGGTCATGTGGATGAAAGTAGACTGTTCATTTAAATGGGCTGCCTTCATATGTGTCTTATAAAGAATCACGGTGCCTTGAAGTGCATCAGGAAGTATGGTCCCTGAACACACTATTTGTATCTGATAGATAGCCATATAAGCCTTAAGTGGCAAGTTTTGAAAAAAAATATATTGGATTAGAGCTTTTCTCTCTTTATTGAGGAAATAAACTTATATGTGGAAATAAAAAAAATCTTTCTCTGGTTGTGACTGTTATTCGGATTAGGAGGACATTCACTTATAATTTAGGAACTATTTATCATATTGTGTATACATGTAGACACACAGAGTGTCTACTATTCATGAGTTACTGAACAAATAGACCCTTTCAGGACCTTTTTGGTTGGTAATTGTAGGTTTGGTTCAGGTCTAATTTATTACGTAGACCATAAGACTACAGAATATTACTTGGAGAAACACTGATATTATTATATGCACATTTTTATTGTATATCATTTCTATTCTTTGAGGTGTTATAATCAAATCTTTCTCTGTGGAATTGTTAACATTTTTCCTCTGTTTAATTTCACACAATTTTTTTGGAAACTGTTTCAGAATAAATCACAACAGAATCATGGACAGACAATATTCAATTTCAAAATCTCTCAAGATTTTAAACATTGTTGTAAAAAAAAAAACATATGCACTCTCTTCCTATTACCCTCAAAAGAATCAGATAGAATACAAACAAAATAAACGTCTTTGTAATTTTTGATTTATTATACAAGCTTGGGAGGACACACAGAAAAGCATTCAAAATGTCTGCTGTTGTCTCTGAATATACAAGAAACATTTCCTTTTATATTGTCTTACAAACACATAATGATCATTTCAACACCACCCTCTTCTAAGCCAATGAAAAATTAATTACACTTATAAGCCAATTAGGAATCAAGCACATATGCTACATTAAATCACTGCACAGATCATCTTTTCTACACTAAATAATGCGCAAACTGCTAATTGTTTTTTTGCCTTGCTATAGCCTTCACAGTTTGTCTAGGACATTTTGTTTTGACTTAGGAAAAGTTGTTAGTGCTTAGTAAAAACACTCGGCTAAGGATTATCATAATTAAAGTGCTACAAATGTAACATATTATGGAATATATATATATATATATACTTATAGTGCATAGATATATTTATTTAGCTCCAACATTATATACAAATTTTCATGATTGGAATGTGCTTAAATTGTAGTCTAGGTAATTCATTATTTTTATGGTAATATGGTGGGATATTTTTTTAACACCAATGTAAAGAGATATTGTTTCAGTGGATGTTGTTTGAGGAGGATGAGTTTTCAATGCATTGCCATTTGGGATTATAATATGGTATAGGTATGAGATACATTTCTGGTCTTTCTTTACTTGTAAAGTTAATTCAAGGAACTTAATTGAATATCAAAATGAATAACTGAAAATACTTAACTGCCTGGTGGGGATGCTAATGCACAAAACGTGTTGCTCTGTCACTTCTGGTGACGTCACCAAAGCAACCCACCAAAAGCACTGTACTCATGGTTTTGAAATTTCACATAGAATGGGCCCGAAACAAAAGAGATAGGGAAGATAAAGAAAAACAAATGAAAGGGGCGCAACGGGGATACATTGGAAAAGGAAAGTAGATCATGAAAAGGATACCATTTATTGCTAGTTATAGTTTAAGTTATTCAATAGCTGATCTCCTGAGAGGACTAAACAATGAGTAATTAGAATTATGTTATATATTTATAGAAAGATTTATAATAAAAGGGTTACTTAATTGAGCAGAATGTGAATACACCAATGTAAAGGTCCTTTAAAACATGTTGAAATAGTTTTTGTATCGTTGAAAGACATGCATTATTTAGTGACAAAATGCAAAAGAAAAAATGTGTGTTTATGTCTGTGCACCTCCACACAAATCCTGGTTCAGTGCTGAAGATTAGGGGCTCATTCTTGTAAGACTACTGTAACCCATCTTGTTATCGGGGTGTATCCTCCATTCAAGTCTATGGTAAGGTGTTTGACTGGCAGCAAGCCCATTGCAATCACCCCCAAGAGAATGTTCAGGTGCCTGGTGTTAGTGAGAGAGAGGCTCTTCTGCTGGCAGTTGCCCCAGCCTTCTCCCATAGAGCCTCACACACTGCACAGCATTGCTCTTATACATAGTGCTGCATAAACAGAGTGCAAATCACCTCTGACAGAGTGAGTGGGCAGTTTTTTTGTTTTTTTTGTCTAATTTAAAAATGTTTAAATCATTTTAATATAAAACTGTTTGCTCTTTTATAAAGTGAAGAGCACTTGCAATTACTTTGGTGATCCTTTAAGGAAAAATGGAAAAATAGTGATGGAAATAGTTACAAATTAGCCTTATTCTGATTATTGGCTGTATTAAACAGACCAGGCATGTGTATACAGATACTTAAAGGCATATCCCAGTTTCATGGATTAATACATTGCTGCAATCCTTATATGTATGCAGCATACCTCATAAAACATTTTATTTTTAATAATATCTAAAAATCCCTCTAATGATTATGTTGACCCCTCCAGGGGGTGTCTACACAGGCATCTGACCCCCCCCCCCCCCCCATCAGCATGCAGCATCAGGGGAGCAATATTAACCCATTATTTACCTGCTATTGCTATTGCTGGCTCAGCCAATCTCCTTGCAGCTTTAACTCTGTATGTCCTCAGCAATACATAGCACATATGAGTGATACACTACATATCCCAGGCTGCTTTAAAGGACAAACAGGAACCCTAGAGCTTAATTCAATAGTGTCAGCCAACTGATTTTATTTTTTTTGATTAATAAAGGTTATGTTTTATGAACACACATGCAATTCCCTCATCATGTAAAACCCAACTCTTAGGCTTTGACTGAGGTAGCTGTGTGCTGAAACGTGTGTGTCTAGATCTCTTTTGTATTTTGTGAAATGGAAAGTTTACCTAAACAAAAATTTCTCTTATATGAAAGTGTTCATATATGTATAAAGTTGTAACACATCCTACAAGACTTTACTGTATTAGGTGATGTGAGCTGCTCTCTGCAAATATGGAGTTACTGGTAAAGTAGACAAATTCATAACTTTTACATATATAGTTAATCTTTCCTAGGAGTTCTCTTCTTAGAAAAGCAACTTAATTTTAGGTGGAACTTTCTGGTGGAACTATTATTTTGTGTGATTTATTTTTTTAAAGCAACATGGATGGATTTCCTGAACACTATACACTGTGAACTTTGATTGAGATCCCCTTATTTAGTAAACTTTATTTCAAGCTCCTGGCATAAAATATGATTGTTGTTGTTCAGAAGACATTCTTTAAGTTGTGATCGTAGTGACTTTATGTATCGGTGTTGATGTTGACATGTTTTCATTATTTGTAGGATTTCACCTATATAGCTGACTGCTTGATGTTGCAACGGCAAAGGAAGTAAGATGGATCCAATGTCTCCAGAAGCCCATAGTTGGTCTATTCTTCAGAAACTAAATGAGCAGAAATCTATGGGCCTGTTCTGTGACGTTTCATTGATGGTGGAGGGTAAAATATTTCTTGCCCACAAAAATGTCCTTTCTGCCTGCAGTGAATATTTCTATGCGGCCCTAAGCAGGAATGAGCAGCAGCAGTTTCTGGTACTTGACAATGTTTGTTTGGAGGGCTTCAGTCATCTGCTGGACTTCATATACTCCTACAAAATTCCTACATGTCATGTACAAGACTTCATGCAGGCTGCCCAAGTTCTGCAGGTCAACCTTCCACTCACGATTCAAGTTGTCAATGTCTCCAGTAGCCCACAGAGATCTGCCCCAAAAGATGAAATTTGCATCCCAGATGATGATGATTACAGTGTAGATAACAATGCTTCACAGTTGAGGGAAGTTGAGAACCAGCAGTTACGGAGAAATAAGGATGACAGCAGTCAAAATGCTAACAGCTCCATCTACAGTGAGGAGAGGAGGAGGTTTGAGTCTGTGGCACAAATGAAAGACAGAGCTAAGATGCAGAAAAGACCAATGTTTTATAAAGAGTCATTTGTTGTTCGGAACCAAAGCTTCTTCATGAGCAAACCGGTTGCTAAACCTGGAAGAATGGGCAGACTGAGTCCTGTGGACGAATCTAGAAGCGCTTCCTTCCTCAACCAAGGCTTTTCCAGGCAGATGCCTATTACAATACACAATGATGCTTCTTCAGAAGAAGCAGATGATGAGGCTACGGAAGTGTGCATAAATTTATGTGATGAACCAGACACTCCTGATAGTCTGGAACCTCTCGCTCTTAATGAATTGAGGATGCACAGTGAGTCTGTAAATCCTAAAATCTATGCTACAGTAGTTGGTCTGCAGGATGGTGAAGTGGTGGAGAGAGTAGGTGAAGAAGAAAATCTTGCAGATGTGCACAAGTGTGACAGATGTGATCTACTCTTGCCTTATTCTGAGTACCTTAATCATCAGGATGATCCAGGAGTGAATATCCTTCAATGTAACTTCTGTGAAAAACAGTTTAACTACAGGTGAGAGGCATGGGATTATTGTAATATTGGACTTGGAGCTATGGAGCATAGCTGGTATATAACCAGGTGCGTATCTCAGGCATAACCTAAATGTGTATTTTATCAACCACTTTGTGATCATTTATGTTTAAAATGTCTTATAAAAATGCTATTACTCAATGATAAATGCCACCTTGGATTAGTAATTTGCTAATTACGCCATAAGGCTTTAATTGCATTATGCCACCAAATATATTCTGAGGAAATATGAAAGGCTTCTGAAGAGTAGTAAATGGAATTTTACATGGAATTTTTTTGTTGAAACAAATTTTATTGCAAAGTTGTTTATCTTATGGTATTTTACAGAATATTATAGACTGTTGACACGCAAATGTTATGCACCTGCATACTCATCCAAGTAAAATAGTGCTTGTGTTTTACAGGACTTCAAATGTAGGTTGTTCGGACTTGTCTAATAAACATACCTTGGAACTGTGTGCTAGCAGATCCAGCATTGTGTGCTACATCTCTGCATTATATGACCTCTGACCTGTTTTATTTATACATCTGTATAGTACTAGGCATTTCACTGTTGTAACTTGTGTTTATTTTCTCTGTACTAATAACAATAACTGTTTGTCTTCTCTGTGTATTTTACAGCTGCCAGCTTTCCTTGCACCTCTCAAGTCAACATGATAAGAAATTTTACCAGTGTGACCAGTGCGGGAAGGAACTGAGCACACTCAAGAAGTTACATGACCACATAGCTTACCACTCGGACGCAAGACCCCATAAATGTCCTCTATGTGACAAGGCATACAAAGTGAAGAGTAAGTACTCTATGAAAAAGATATGATATTGGCATTGCTTGTATTATAGCATAACATGCTCTTCTGCACTTAATACTAAATACTATACTGTTAGTCTTCCCCAGGGGTCCTTTGGTGCATCAAACTTTTGTGTCATTACAGGGATAATTACTTCCGTGGCTCAAGTTGATATCATGCTGTGCCACATATTAATTTCTGAGGTTATGGCAGATGATAAACAAAAAACATAATGAAACAGACTGAAATGCAAACAAGAATATGCTTGCGTGCAGGTTTCCTCATCTGGGCAATGGTCTGCTTCAAATAAGAGTCATAAGTTTACTTTGTAATGTTTTTTTCTCGTCATGGAATTAGCACAATTATATAAAATTAGAGAAATCAGTCTAAATGAATGCTATTGAGATTAAAATTCACCCTAAAACTGTCTGACAAATAATCCACATCAAAATGCTGGGAAGTTCTCCTTTATTGTGCACAACCAATTTCAAACACAGGTTGTGTTTTTTTCTCCTTGAACAAACCGATTGGCTGAGAGTTGAAGGAATCAGTTAGACCTGGATTTTATTTTATTTTACAAATTGGATTTTCTTATTCTACAAATTCCATGGGAAACACATTATAGCATCCCATTAATAAATAAAAGACCAAGTTTGTACACAGCCAAAAAAAGCCAACATTTTGATGCCTCTGCTGGGCCCTGTGGACATCTATGATACATACATATATATATATATATATATATATATATATATATATATATATATATATATATATATATATATATATATATATATATATATATATATATACACAAATAAAATGCTACAGTCTAACACCCTCCCAGTTTAACATTTAACCAGCTGCCACTGGGTTACCTACATATAAATGTAGTCATATTCAGTCAGGATTACTTGTACTCCTATAATCTAAACATATTAGTCCAGGGCCTCTTAATATTATATCAGCATTCACTAAGGACCCACAATAACTATAATACAAACATATAAATAATCAGCTAGGGTCCCCTACATTCAAATACGTACACACATATTCAGCCACTGACCTGTGCAATCAAATAAATATGTACATATTTACATATTCGGTTTCCTCTACTACTATATATGTACACATAGTCAGTCAGGGTCTCCTATAATCATATTAATGTATAAATATTCAGAGACGGTCACCTGGAATCATCATAGTGATACAGTATAATCAGCCTGTGACTATACCATCTACATTAACAAACTGCAGGTTTCACAGTGAACATACCTAAAACTGCACATTTAAAAAGGTGAAAAGTCATTCTAATAGATTGATCTAAAAGACACCAAATTGCTTGCAGAATTATGACTTATTACGAATATTATTTCTATTTTTAATGCTTTGCCGTATTTTGAAAATCAAATCTTTGCTGTGCTCCGCCGCAGTGGAACTGTTCCCACCACTAACTACACAAAATAATATAGCTAGTTTACCAACATAGGCCCCTATGCTAATCCCCTATATTGCAGATTACACCATGTGTAAGAGCAAAGTAAAGCTACCTAGCTATGTTAATCAAACATCCCAAAACATTGCGAGAGAGACTTTGCTACGAGTGACTGCGGCAAGGCAGAGCCAAAATATCTTTGAAAAAAGAAAACCCATTGATTTTTGCACTGGCAGAAGATTACGAGTTAATCCATTTGACCCAAGGAGATAATACATATCAGGAAACCATGTGCACTAGGAACAAATGCTCTAAAGTATTGTTTATATATACACAAATTAGTGTGTGTGTGTGTATATATATATATATATATATATATATATATATATATATATATATATAAATAATATATTTATGTATATAAATATATTTGGTTTCTTGCCGCGGTTATGGCACTTGTTCTCACTCATTATAATAATCATGAGGTTCTCATTTTCTGATGTGATACACTGAGTGTTCACATACTTTCTACACTGAAATCTCTTGAGGACAAGGCAGGATATACAGATAGATATGGGCTGAGTGCAGTGATATTGTGAGTGAAAAGATTAACCTAAACGTGTAATGTAGGGGGAAAAAATCCCTTAAACCGACTTTAGGATATAGCGCAATTTACACTGCTCTATTAGAATGGGAGCCATAGTATGTAAGCACAGCAGAGTCAACATTGACAGAAAGTACAGATATTGCTCTAATTTCAAAAGGAGGTAGCTGTTCCACCTACCGTAAAAGCTGGTTCTTGCTCAGAAACTGTTAAATTCTTGGAAATCAAATGTAGTGTTGCATGGCATCAACTAATACTGTGTTTCCTGGTGTCCATTGAGACTCAATTCTTCCTTTGCTGGAAATTAAAATAAAATAAATGGTGGTAATATGCTAAATGCTTTCTAAAATACAATCCCTTTTTTGATTTAATGTCTTGCACTTATTTTCCGTTTAAAGATTCCCTAGGTGCAGAATTGGAATGATTTCACAAAAAAACTCTGTTGCCTTGCTCTGCAAAATCAGCTTGACTTTACATGGCAAAGGGCAATTAGACACAGTCAAATATTGTCCAGGTTAAAGACTATTTATTTTCTCACATCTGTCGCAACATAATCTATTTTTTCTCTCCCTATTTAAACAATAATTCATTGTTACACACAGCCTGCTTTACTATATTTAAGAATTAAATTTACTTTGGTAATGAACTGAGAAGTTAATAATCATTTTGCATTGCAAAAAAAGCCAATTACAGGCTGTCAAGATGCTTAGTGTCGGAGTTCATCTGAGTACTGCAGATGTCTTAGGAGAACATTTGGTAGGTGAAAGGGTGAATTCTAATTAGAGACAGAAAGGGTTTTTGTAGCAGACCTCATTTAGTCATGAAGACAAAGAAACCTCCTTCCCCTCCCCAATTCATTTGTCAAATCCTGGGATATTCACTTGTGTTGAATGTAAGACTTTAAGTGACAATCTTGTTTAGTCGAGTAAAGAAACTTCCCTCACTGTGAAACTCTGTGTGAATTGTAAAACAGGAAGATTCCACATGGATCCCCATTGTGTGTCTTCACTCTGGCCTCTCATGGGAGTTAAGTGACAGCCCCTTCCCATACCATAAATGAAAGTGTATTGTTCACATTCCTAGAGATACAGACTATAGGGGAAAGTAAAATTCTGTGACACGTGTGTTTGTTTATATAGGGGTAACAATTTATGCAACTTCAGGAAATGTTAAAATGATAAAGCTCAATTGTCTGCCTGTGGCCCCACGAGACTTTGCTGGAAATTAATTGTAAGCCCTTTGTTAATTTACTTTGTAATGATTTTGCATATGGCACAACTGAGTTGAATAATTACTCCTATGTAAATTCAAACCGGTTACTAAAATAATCAATTTATGATAGGAATAAAAATAGGCTAAAAAGTTGTCATGCCACAAAACAACAGGTCCAAATATACATATTTTTTAAATTCTGTTTTTTTTGTTTTGTTTTTTTTTAAAGGTTATATGGAAGTTCCTGTTTTTCTCTCCTTTCTAATGTAACACATGCAGCTTATATCAGAAACACAAATTCCATTGAGTTATTCTATACAAATACAGATTTATTTTATTTAAAAATAAAACTTGTTTTCCACACCCCCAGAGCTGCTTAAATAGGCACAGTGTACCTACCAATAGAACCACTGCATTTGGTTATGGATTTTAACCCTTTACTAACCTACAAGCCTACAGCAGCACAGTGCAGAGATCCACACTGCAATTTCTGAACTCCTCCTTGGTTCTTTCCAGGAAGCTATATTTATGTTCAGCTGCTGACTAATTCTTGTTTGTTTATGTCATTTTGTGCATGAAAACAAAAAATACATAGAGTGTGAGAATATATTTTTCAAGATTAAATTAAGTACTGTAGTACACTGTGTATCAATCTTTTCATTTAATGTTCAGGATACTACTTATTTCTGTCATCTGGTGAGTTCTGTTTCTATATTTCCTTATGTATGCCAAGTTGTTCTCTTAATTCTTAAGTCATTGCTGTGATTTACCATCATACTGCACTTTTATACCTTTTGGGTATTGAATGTTTATTCCCGATTTTATAGTTCCACTTTTCTGTACAATGTATCTTTATAGAGTATACTAGTGAATTGCCCGTCAAAAAATTACGGCAATGTAATTGTAAGGTAGCTAATGCTGTTTGGTGTATAATAATGAAATATATAATACATTAATAAATGAATATACTTTACCTATTTTGAAGCATTCTGTTGAAGAGCTGCAATCTGTTTTGATGTTGCTGCAGCATTAGTGGTGTGGAGCTGCTGTGTAAGCGTGATGAGTGTGTGCAGTGTAATAGTGTGCGTGCGCGAGACCAAACCGTTAGCGTAGTCGTGTACTTCCGCATTGGTGTAAAATAGCGGGTAATGTGTGGTATGTGTCTTTTGTTTGGCGGCCATTTTTTCTGTCTCTTATCGAATTTTTTAGTGTCTAAACTCTTTTATTTTGAGTGAAATGAAGGTGTAAGTGTCTTTTTTGAGGTCCTGGATGCTTCCTCTTGCTGTAGGTAAGCGTTTTATGTATGTGCTGTGTGTATTTATTGTGTTTTGAATTTTGTAATGTTCGCGAGTTGCGTCCGAGTGTTGCAAGGTCGTAATGTGTGTTAAAGTGTCTCGTATGTTGTTTGCGTTGTGAGGTAAAGTTTGCGAGGGTCGTAGTTGGTGTGTCGTGTTGTTTGCGTAGCGACGTAAAGTTTTCGGCGCTCCATGCCAGCAACTGAGGCCCTCGCCCGCAGCCCTCGCTTCGCGAGCCCGCAAGCGTTAGCAACAACTCGTACGCTCACAACTATATATGTGATGCCAGGGCTGTTTCCAAATACAGTAGATTCAAGCCTGCACACGACTATGAGTGTATTTTTACTTTTGGAGATGTTGTGTTATCTACTTACTGTAATCATTAAGATAACCTGTTCTACATATAAAATATAACATGTCTTTGTAGATGATCTCACACAGCATGTCCGAGTGAAACATGTTGAAGCCTCCAATGGGAAACCACCATTGTTGCAGCTCTGTGAATTCTGTGGCCAAGCTGTCAAGCATTACAAGAGCCACAGAATATTTTGCAGGTACAATTAAAGTCCTCATATTGAAAGCTTGATTTTGTTTGTTAATGAGAAGCATTACCAAACTGCTAGGTTTTCATTCAAAAAAAGACAAAAAACATTATATTCGGTTTCAGATATATATAAATATAAGCTAATCTATAAAGATAAAGTATTCAGTAAAAAGTATCACTATTTGTATTCTACTTACACAATTACACAGCATACATGTAATTTATGGGACTTTTGCTTGTTGGACTACTAGTCATTATAAGCTCTGTACAATTATACCTTTTAGTTTCTGTTATACATGACAATATATCCTAAACAGAACAGTTGTTTATAAAACAAAATAGATGTGACTTATGACAGGTCTCAATTATTTTTGGTATCCGAGTGTTAAATTAGTCTGAATAGATTTGAATGCATTCTTTTTTTATTTTCTTCCTCTTTAATCTAGTGGAGTGAAAAAATTTAAGTGTGACTTTTGCATGCAGTCGTTCCATCGCATTTCTGAGCTAAAGAGGCACACGTGGACACATACAGGAGAACTTCCTTACCGTTGCAAAGTGAGTACTGGAGCGAGGAGAACAAATGCATGTGGAAAAGGTTTTCCTTTTTGAAATTGCAGCTCAAATAATGGACTTTAACGCTTGTTAGGGGTTGCATGGTGTTTGAATTTCTCCCTTAAAGGGATATCTAAGTGAGCTAGATTAATACATTTCTGCACTCTGTATACAAAAGCAGACTATTTGTATGCAGCACATCTCATAAAACATTTTATTTTTTATTAATATCTAAAGATCCCTCTGATGATTATGTTGACAACCCCAGGGGGTGACTACACAACTTGCTGGTGCCCCCCCCAATCACCATGCTGCATCCGGGGAGCAATATTAACCCACTAATTACCTGCTCTTGTTAGCTCAGCCAATCTCATTGCAGCTTCCTGTCCTGTCACATGTCAGTGATATACTACATATCCCAAGCTGCTTTGCACCACAGCCAACAGGAGAGCAGTATTGTCACTGCTGGTATATGACTCATCCCTACTTCCTGTCTATGCTGTGGGCATAGTGCTAAGTCTTTCTCTAACCGGATTGGCCAAAACAAATTTGGGGGGGGGAGGGGTGTTAACCTCCATTTTAAACTGTCAGAAATTACAATAGATTTTGCTGACTTCAAGGTAAGTGTTTAAATCTTTATTTTGGTATTTTTTCATGCAAACTTTTTTTTCATACAATTCTGATTCTCCTACATCAGATGCATTCATAATCCAGGAAATTTAGATATCCCTTTAACTGCTGTATATATAATGAGTGTGTATCAATCAATAACCAGTTGTGTAGAGCTGTATAAGGGAGATACACAAGGCTATTGGCGGCATATTCAGGATCGTAATACTGATAGCATTGTGGTATTGGCTACTTGGGAAGATAGTGCAGCACAGGGCTAGAATAGATGTACCTTTTGTAATACCACCAAATAAAAAAAAGGCAACTGGTCCCGGGGGCCAAGGCTATGAAATTGTCTTTTCTGGTTTTAGACCTTCGAACTACATTTATCGAAGAGGGCATTAGTGGCTTTAAATACTTCCACTTCTTATGTTTTCTATAGTTTATATCCAGTTGGTAAATAGTTCCCATAGAAAATATTCTACAGCATGGCTTAGATCTACATATGCTATGTAATCTGGGAGAAAGGGGATTTCTAAGCTATAATATTTATGATAAATGCCAGACCAAGCTAATATTTTACAAGAGATAAGAAAACAAATTGAACTGGTTTTCCTTCAAAAGGCCACTTGTTTGTGAAGGAAAAAAATGCCTGTGGGAGAAGTGCCTTGGCTTTTGACTGTAGATTAAAAAAAATAGCTGATTAGTTATTTTGCTCTAGTACTATTGTTTTTTTGCAAATTAAAAATTGTGCCATCAGTTATGTATTAAAGATCTACACAATTTACAGACTTTGAGAGTCCTTTTGCCTATCCTCTAGAGCACTGTGTTGTTTTATCCATGGCTCTATAGTTTTTACACTTACATGGAGCGTACAGTGACAAACATTTTACTGCAGTTAAAGAGACGCGTGATTCAACAAATTAATTGTCTCTTCTTTTCTCTTATTTCTTCATAATTATAGTACTATAAAGCTAGGAATACATTGACAGTCAACTATTCTCCTGCTACACACCTTCAAAGCATTATTCTTTTCACCCCTTTAGAGCATCACATTTCCGCTCATGTCAGTTATGCCAGTAATTTTTTTATGATGCCACACCTGGCTCACTGATAAATGCTTATACAAAGAGTCTGACTTCTACACCATTCAGTTGCTTGAATTTTACATCTATTGGGACATGATATCACCTGGGAGGGATTGTGAATGAACATATATTCTCCATTTTAGTTCTGTTGAAAAGACTGCAACAATGATTAAATGGGTAACACGTAAATTATAATCTCATGTAATTATTAATAAATTAAAGGATGCATTTTTTTAATTTTTATTTTATTTAGACATTTTTTCCATCACCAGATCTTTTTCTAAAGAGCATCCAATAAATATGGCACTTCAGTGGTCAAATACACTCCATAGTTGGAAGCTTACCAAAGTAATTATAGTTTGGTACATTTGATAATTAATATGTACAATTTAATATTCTAAAGTGATTACATACTTTATATGCCTTGAATGTTGTTTAGTCAGTTAGAAGTGTTAATGGATTCTTGTGCTCTTTTTTTTCTCATTCAGATTTGTGGGAAGGGATGCCGGCACCCAAGTAATATGAAGAAGCATATCCGTACCGTGCACAAGGCTGACATGCGGGTGCAGATAAATCGAGAACATGCCTCTCCCAGGTTCTGCAAAAACAGACGGCCCCAGTCAAATTGCCCAGATGACGTGATTCAACAGGCTTTGCCACCAATGATGCAGACAGTAGCTGGGACTGTCCCAGGCCAAGTGGTCCAAACTGTCTCATCTGTGTCTCCTGTGTCTCTTGCATACATCTCTATGTCTACCATTGGAGACCACACAGCCAGTCCGTTCACGTCCTATAACTCTCAGAATGCTTCCCCTGAGGTTGTTAGGCCCATGTAAGACGCTATGTTTGTTTTTAGTGAGTTTGGACTTATGGCTCTGCGTAGCATAATTTTGCTGTACCTGTATATTGGGGGAACCTCTTACCAATGGCTGATCGTTTGAAAACTTGTTGAAGTCACCAAAGGAGCAGTGAGATAAAAGAAACAAAATGTGTAAATGGTTTTACTGTGAATCAGGATGCTATGAAAGAAGAGTTTCTACCTAACCTTGCCTTCCAGCAGAGGTTTAAACAATGTCAAAATTTCTTGAAAAACATAGCTGTGACCTCTCAGAATTTAAGCTTCATTAAGAAATTGTATGATTCTAAAGCAGAGACAAATAAAATCCAAATGTTAAGGGCCAAATATTTCTTCTATCTAGTCTTGTTGCCAATAATTGTCTCCAATTGTCATGAACTTCAGAACAACCGTATTCCAATATATACAATTAACTCTTTCGAAGAACTACTCTGGATAATGAGTGAAATGAAAGTTCAAGTTCAGCTATAATTTTATATTAGAGTGTGCTCTTGGAGAAGATAAGCAGTCTATGTAAAAGTTATGAAAATTGTCTACTTTGCCAGTTGCTCCTCCACATTTGTTGGGAGTGAAACCTGCCATTTTAAGATCCAGAGTTTGCCACTGATGCTGATCTCTGTGAGCTGATTGGCTCAAAAGATCATGAACCAACTCAGGAGCCAATTAGACTGCAGCTGAGTTCTGAACACTTTATATTACCTACTATACAGTGGTTCCTTTTAGTGATAAAACCAAGTGGTAGGGCTTTTACACATGTATTTGATACATTAACTTTTTCAGATAAGGGCAACTTGTGTTTAGGGGAAACCTCCAAATAAAAGTACACCTGTATTCACATATGTATAATATATTCTTTGGAATAACTACATAGGATAATGGGCAAAATGTTGTTTGAAAGTAAAAATAAATAAAAACTTTATTAATTATATGAGTTCTGTTGCAGGGCCTTCTTCAATTAAACAAACAAATAGCTGCCCATACTCAGGAGTAGTTGTAGGTCAATAATTAAAAGGTTTTTTTTTTACATTTTCTTTGTTCTAAAAAACATTTAGCTTGTTATCAAGTCTAGTTCTTCAAAAGACTATATGATTTTATTTAACTCTTGGATCAATCAGCGTGTCCAGGATACCGATTATTCTAGAACTTTAATAGAGGCTTGTGTGCGGTGCAAGAAGATTTATACCTCAATTATAATTTTGGGCAAACAACTTTGGCACTAGTTACATTAGCTATATCTACCACAACTGTATGCTGTTCACATTGGCAATTTCAATAATCAATTGTTTTAAAGTACTCTATTTTATGGGGTTATTCAAACTGATACTGCAAATATACTTGTTAAGAAACACAAATGTGTCGCTATTCGTTTCACATTATACAGCTAACTTACCAACCAGTGTGGTATATTGGTCTGGGTACCATTGGAGTTGCTCATTTTAAGTTATCAGAGTTACCGCCTATCAGCTTCACATTGTACCATATAGATTTTAACAGATTTGTTTGTCCTCCAGTTAAAAAAACTTGACCAATTGCTCAGTGTGCCATTGTTGTCTATGACTATTCATGACCGGATAAACTCATTTATTGAAGCAGAGAATTTTGGTGACCTACTTGGTGTTGCAGTTTCTTATCTCCATAACATACTTATCCTTACTGACAAGAGTCCATATGCAAGAAAGAACATTTTAACCATTGACAATGTAATTTGGCTGCCACTGATAGACAAAGTTACTTTTTGTGGATGTAATTTCGTATATTAATGTTTTTACTTTTGCTCTTTTTATGTTTAGTTCAATTTAGCTTCAAAAGATGGTATTGGTTGTAAATGCAGGTGTTTCATCAAGAGCTAGGCTAATTGGCAGATCTGTTTCATTACATGCATGCCTGATAAGAGGCTTATAAAGCTGTCCATTTTAACATTGTTTTGACTTTTTCCTGTTATTTATGAAAGGTGGAAGTCTGGTCACTTTTTCTGTTGTGTATAAAAATGTATGTTTAGGTTTAATTCTGAAAAGTCTTATTTATAGAATAGGTACTGTTGCACAGTTATAAAGGGAAGTGTGACTGGGAGTATGTTCTATATAAGAAATATTAATAATATGTTCTTATTGTGACATATGAAATTAAGATATTAAAATTTTACTTTTGACACCTGAACTTGACTGTAGTTTCATTGCTTTTTTTTTTTTTTGGACCATTAGAAAATGTGTGTGATTCAAATACTTTTAGGCTTTATGTTTTCTCAGTGTAATCTTCTTAGTCTTATATGACCCAGAAAGACAGAATAAGAACCATGTACATATTTGTTTGTACATCTATAGTTGGTGAGTAAATAAAAGGAGAAGAAAACATGCATATAGTAGAAATAATATTGTCTTGGCTCTGGATGTAAGATTATTTTCACTAGTTCATGTAGTTAATTTACATATATACAATTTATTAAAAGTATATAAAAATTGTGGCATTCCTATGTATGTCAATTATATAAGAAACAAATAGTGGACAATGACAGATATGTATAAACAATGTTACATTTACTGTAATTAAAAATATACAAACATTAGTTAGGACACATACATATAAATTGCTCCCTTTTCTCTCATGTTGGATGTGCAGCTCATCTTATATTTTCTAAACTCATTATTCATTAATTAATTTTAAGAGGATAGGATAGGATAATCACACGACTGTTGCAAAAAATTCACTTTAAAGCTGGTTCAGGGATGTTATAATATTCTGCTTCCAACAATAAAGGGCATTTCTCTGAAAAGGTCTCAATCCAAAGTTTTTCCAACAAAGGTAAGAGGAGTCTTTTTAGGCATTTTTCTGTTTTAACTAAGTTATTATTTTTATCCTTCTCACTGCAGTTATGATATAAACTGTATACTTCACCTACTTCTAAGAAAGCCCCGGAGTAACAGATTCTTACTGCAGCTTTCCTTTTATTCTCTCTAATTCTCATTAAAGTTGACATCTTGTAGAGCTGTGGTCTTTGCGAGGGCCGCAGGCTCGCTATGCGAGCCCACAGCGTTAGCAACAATCCGCATGCTCACAACTATATATGTGACTAGCGACTTGCCCGTCAAAAAATGACGGCAATGTTATTGTAAGTGAGCTAATGTTGTTTTGTGTGTAATAGTAAACATGTAATCAATTAATAAATTAATATAGTTTACCTATTTTGAAGCATTGTGTTGAAGAGCTGTGAACCTTGTTTGAATTTGCTGCAGCATTAGTGGTGTGGAGCTGCTCTATAAGCGTGGTGAATGTGTGCAGCGTAATAGTGTGCGTGCGCGAGGCTAAACCGTTAGCGTAGTGGTGTACTTCCGCATTTGCGTAAAATGGCGGTTTCTATATGTTGTCCGTCTTAGCGGATTTTCCGTTGGTGCCTAGTAGTGGTTTTCGATTTCCGTGTGTTGTTTTGCGAGTGTGTTGTGGTGTTTTACGTGTGGAGAGTGCTGTAGCCTCATTTTCGTTTTGTCCGTCTGCCATTTTTTTTCTCGCTTAGCGATTTTCTTTGTGTGTAAAGTGTTTTATTTGTATTTAAATGAAGGTGTAACTTGTTTTTTGGAGGTGCTGGATGGTTCCTCTTGCTGTAGGTAAGTTTTTTATGTGTGAGTTGTGTGTATTTATTGTGTTGTAAATGTTTGTATGTCGGCGTGTTGAGTCCGATGTTTGTGAGGTCGTAATGTGTCGTAACGTGTCTCGTATGGTGTTTGGGTGTGTAGCCTCGTTTTCGTTTTGTTCGGCGGCCATTGTTTCTCTCGCTTAGCAAATATTTTTGTGTGTAAACTCTTTTATTTTGAGTGAAATGAAGGTGTAAGTTGCATTTTTGAGGTCCTGGATGCTACCTCTTGCTGTAGGTAAGTTTTGTATGTATGTGGTGTGTGTATGCATTGTGTTTTTAATTTTGTAATGTTCGCGAGTAGCGTCCGAGTGTTGCGAGGCCGTAATGTGTGTGAACGTGTGTCGTATGTTGTTTGCGAGTGTCGTAATGTGTGTGTCATGCTCTTTGGGTTGCGACTTGAACTTTGCGAGGGTCGCAGTTGCTGGCATGGAGCACCTACGGCGCTCCATGCCAGCAACTGAGACCCTCGCCCAGTGCCCTCTCTTTGCGAGGGCCGCGGCTCGCTACGCAAGTCGCGGCCCTCGCTTCGCGAGCTCGCAGCGTTAGCAACAACTCGTACGCTCACAACTATATATGTGATAGGCCATAGCCCATTTCATTTAGTACACCCTTTTCCTATTTATGCACATTGATAATGTAGTTCCTCACAGCTAGTACAAATCAAGTTGTTGATGGTGATATATTGAAACATAATGCTAGCAATACATTATTTTCTTTTTTATGATGTATTTTAAAACACCCTGGTTCTCCAAATTTCAGGTGGAGTAGAAACAAGGTGTCAAATACATCTTCAGTCCAAGAAGTGTATTTAGTATTCAAGTATGTGCCACCTTCATCAATTACTATAGCAACATACAGTATGTGTGTCATAATGTGCCAAGTAAAACAGACATATAGATATATATGCTCGTTTGAACGCTGTAGTTGCTTCTTGTGTTGCCTATTGACCCCTTTATAGTATGCTGCCTAGGCATAGTTCTCCATATTTATATGATGTGTTGCATGAGAGCTGTCTCCTAGCTCTGCATTTCATGTAACCATATGCCCACCACATCACTGAGATATAGTAGGAATACACAGTTAGTGTCCTGGGTGGGCTTGAATTAAAATGTAGGTTACTAAAGTGCATTTATTTTGCTTTTCATTGAAGCAGTGGCGGAGCTAATCAACGGAGTGCAAAAAAAAAAAATATATATATTTATACACATCACATATAATAGTTTTGCGTGGTGCATACGACTCTTTGGCGCTCATCGCCTGGAAGCCTCGCATAGCGGGGCAAGCTGTTAACTCCCAGCACTTAGGCGATGAGTGCCGATGGCGCACATCCCCTGCGAGACGCGCATAGCGATGCAAACCGTTAAGGCACTAAAACTCGCAGCACAAAGGCGATGAGCAGCTCATTGCCTGCTTGCCTCGCAAAGCGAGGCGAGCAGTGAAGTCAATGAAACACGCGGGACTTGGCCACCAAAAACTTAGTAAACGCGGGATCGCCTTAGGCTGCAAGCAGTTGAGCATCGCAGGACTTAGAAAAAAATGAATTACGAGATAGGAAAAATACAAGATTAACGGCCCAACCGAGCAAAGCAAAAAACAATAAAAACACATACAAAAAAAGAAAAATACAACAAAAATATCACACAAAGCATGGGGGAACAGCCAGGACATCCGGGAGTGAGGTGGAACACAAATTTAAATCGATTTGGCCGAGTTTCGGCACTCGGAAATCGCCTAAGCGAGGAAAAAAAATGGGCGCCAAGCAAAAAGAAAACAAGGCTATATGACCCCGGACCGCGCAAAACACTGCCAACCGCGTAGCACTTTCACACAGGAACGTAGGAGGTACGAAATACACTATTACAAATGACGGTTCATGTTTGCGAGCCGCGTAACACATAGACAAACGAGGCAACTTTACAACCCTAACTTGCAACTAATAACTTTATGAATCTACAATGAAGCTTTACACAACTAAACCAACGGTTTGCCCTCGCGCACACAGCCTATTTCTAATGCACACTTGGGACACTTTCTCATCAGGGCAGCAACACTCAAACTGTACATTGTATGCTACAGGAAAATAAAAACAGATTGTTAGCTCTTCACGCTATTGATTGCTGCATATATTACTTACAATTAGGTAAAATATATTAATTTATTAGGTAACTAATTAATTCATTATTAGTTAACAAAATATAGATAAATATATATCTGTCCTATGACTGCTGAAGGTGCTCCGAGGAGCATAAGTAGACAAGAGGAGAGGCTCACAATGAGCGCCGAAGGTCCTCAGAGTACAAAAAGCTTCACATTGTGTGGCAAACAGCATTGCCATGGCTTCAAATTTTAGTGCCCCGTCACTTTTGACGGGCAAGTCGCTATTATATATGTATATATATAATATATATATATATATAAATTGGGGAGTCTGCCGTAGCTCTCGATCCCACCCTTCTTGATCCTCCCTCTGCCGGCAGGTGAGGATGCAGTTTGGGGGAGTGCTGTTGATGAGGTAGGAAGTGCCAATAGGGGGATCAGGAGTGTGGGGAATATCAAGGTGTATCAGGATGTGGGTGGGAACGGGAGGGCCAAGGGGGGAATCAGGAGGGGAGTCACAAGGGTGGGAGGATCAAGTGGGGCAGGGAAATGATCAGGAGGTGCCGAGGGGGGCTCTGTGGTCCCCTTCCAGGAGCAGGGCCTCGGTGCATTGCACCAGGTGCACCGGCGGTAGCTCCGCCACTGCATTCAAGCATAATTATCAGAATCCCTTTTATTTATGATTTTCAAACCACATCTCTGGCTTAAATATGATTTATTGTGAACTTGTGGTATAAAACTTGCCATTATTATTGTTTATTGAGATTAATACATATGGGTCATTTCATGTTACAGGACAATAGTAACATTGAGAATTATTGTCTGCGCTTGGTAACCATATGCTGATGTATTGAAAGCTTTTGGATACCATACTCTTATTTTGACAAATAACTAGAGGATTTAGCTGGTGCATCCAATGTCAAAAACCCAAATTACATAGTTACATGGTAATTGAGGTTGAAAAAAGACTTTTAGTCCATCAAGTTCAACCTTTTAAGATCTCCTCTGATCTGCAATATGCGGATTAATTAATAATTGATCCAGAAGAAGGCAAACAGAAAAAAAAAACAGTGAACCTTTGCCAATTGTCTCAAAAGGGGAATAAAATATAAAATTCCTTCCTGACCCGAGGTACTGGTGATCGGACTCCTACCTGGATCAATACTCTCTCTCTAATTATCCAGGATAACCCTGAATGCCCATTTTATTTAAGAATAAATCCAGTCCCTTTTTTAAATTATCTATCGAATCCGATGTCACCACCTCCTTTGGTAGGAATTCCACAGATTAACCACCCTTACTGTGAAGAACCCTTTTCTTTCTTTAATGTGAAATCTTTTTACTTCTAATCTCAAAGGATGTCCTCTTGTCAGTTGAAAACCTCTTGGCACAAAAAGTTCACTTGACGAAGCCTTGTATTGACCCTGGATATATTTATCCCCTCTTAGACACCTAGTTAGTCTTTCTTCATAACTTAAAGGATAAGATGGCTTTATTTAAGGAATTAATAAAATAAAAAAAATACGCTGTAGGAGTGATTAAAAATAGGAAACAGTGTTGGAATCAAACACTGGGAAAAATCAAATACTGTGATACCCCCTATTTTTTTTTTAGGATATTAACCTGCAGAGGAATTTATGTCTAGCTACATTCCAAGGACCAAGTGAACCGCAAGTATTGCGATTATGAAGTCCATGCTTCTAATCGGCTTGTGCCTTTTCTTATTTGCATTTTTGGGCCATTCTTGTAGCGTTTTTCAATATATACATGGTATGTTTTCTCTGATGATTTAATGGTATTTACCTTTTCTGGCAGATACCTCCGTTTTCTGTTTTTGTTCTTAACTTTGTTGCTTTTTTTGGGGTATCACAGTATTTGATTCTTCCCAGTGTTTGATTTCAAGACTGTTTCCTATTTTGAATCACTCCTACAGCATATTTTTTGTTTTTAATTCATCTTTCTTTTCCTTTGATATTATGGTGTTAGGCACCAGGGATTCCTTTCAAAGTCTAGATTAAGTTTTTCTTCATAACTTAGACCCTCCATTCCCCTTATTAGTTTTGTCCCTTTTATGTAGTGGTGCCCAAAACTGTACTCCATATTCCAAATTAGGGCATACTAGAGATTTGTATAGTGGCAGAATTATATTTGCTTCCCTGGCTTCTATACCCTTCTTGATACATGCTAATTTTTACTTGCCTTTGCAGATGCTGCTTGGCATTGCACACTGTTACCTAGGTGGTTGTGCACAAGTACTTCCAAATCCCTTTCAATATCTGATACCCCTAGATTTGCTCCATTAAGATTATAAATTGCATGGCTACTTTTCCTTCCCAGATGCATAACTTTACATTTATTCATATTAGATCTCATCTGCCATTTAGTTGCTCATTTCTCTAATTTATGCAAATCCCTTTGGAGGGAAAGTACATCATTATCTGATTAAATCACCTTTTACAACTTAGTGTCATCAGCAAAAATGGAAACAATACTTTCCAATCCTAATTCTAAGTCATTAATAAATATGTTAAAAAGGAGAGGACCTAATACTGAACCCTGAGGAACCCCACTTACCACATTAGTCCAATCTCATTATGTTCCATTCACAACAACCCTTTGCTTCCTGTCTTTTAGCCGGCTCTCAATCCATGAGCAGATATTTACTGCAATTTCTGTATTTCTTAGTTTTCTCAATAGTCTTCCACGTGGCACTGTATCAGAAGCCTTTGCAAAACCCAAAAACTACATCCACTGAGTTGCCTTGATCCAAGTTTCTACTAACCTCTTCATAAAAACTAATTAGATTTATTTGACATGACCTATCTCTCATAAATCCATGTTGATTCCTACTTATAATCATGTTTAAATAGATATATTCTTGTATACTATCTCTTATTAACCCTTCTAAAAGTTTCCCACTACAGAAGTGAGACTTACAGGTCTATAATTCCCCAGACTTGCTCTTGCTCCCATCTTAAATTTAGGTATCACCTCTGATTTTCTCCAGTCATCTGGTAGAGACCCTGTGTTGAGTGAATCTTAAAAAGTTAGATATAATGGTTTGGTTATTACCGAGCCCATTTCCCTCAGTACCCTTGGATGTATTCCATCAGGATCTGGAGCTCTTTTAACATTTATTTTTTCCAACCTCTTTTGGATTTCTTCCTGCGTTAACCAATTATTTAGTGAAGGTAGTGTAGCCCCATTATGTTGGGGTGTCTCCACCACTGGTACCTCCCTTGTGTATATCGAAGAAAAGAACCTATTTAGCTCATCTACCTTTTACTGGTCACTAATTATCAGATGGCCTGTTTCACATTGTAATGTTCCTATAGCTTCCTTCCTGGCCTTCTTCCCATTAATATATTTTAAAAATATATTAGGGTTAGTCTTACTCTCCTTTGCAACTAACTTTTAATTTTCTATTTTAGCAAGTATAATAGCCGTTTTGCATGCCTTGTTGATTTCCTTCTTCTCACGTAAAGCAGTCTCTGTCCCTTCTTGTTTGTATAATTTAAATGCCTGTTTTTTACTCATCATCTTCATCTTTAAATCAGTGTTAAGCCACATGGGTTGTGATTTACTTCTACTTTTATTTCAACATGGTATATGGTGATAAGTATGTATATTTAGTAAGGATTTTAAACATTGTCCATTTACAGTGCTTGCAAAAGTATTCACCCCCTTGACTTTTTACCTATTGTGTTACATTACAGCCTTAAGTTCAATGTTTTGTTAATCTGAATTTTATGTGATGGATCAGAACACAATAGTCTAAGTTGGTGAAGTGAAATGAGAAAAATATATACATAAAACTATTTTTTAGAAATAGAAAACAGAAAATTGGCATGTGCGTATGTATTCACCCCCTTTGTTACAAAGCCCATAAAAAGCTCTGGTGCAACCATTACCTTCAGAAGTGTAAATGATGTCCCCCTGTGTGCAATCTAAGTGTCACATGATCTGTCATTACATATACACACCTTTTTTGAAAGGCCCCAGAGGCTGCAACACCTAAGCAAGAGGCACCACTAACCAAACACTGCCATGAAGACCAAGGAACTCTCCAAACAAGTCAGGAACAATGTTGTTGAGAAGTACAAGTCAGGGTTAGGTTATAAAACAATATCCAAATCTTTGATGATCCTCAGGAGCACCATCAAATCTATCATAACCAAATTGAAAGAACATGGCACAACAGCAAACCTGCCAAGAGACGGCCACCCTTAAAAACTCACGGACCGGGCAAGGAGGGCATTAATCAGAGAGGCAGCACAGAGACCTAAGGTATCCCTAGAGGAGCTGCAGAGTTCCACAGAAGAGACTGGAGTATCTGTACATAGGACTACAATAAGCCATACACTGCATAGAGTTGGGCTTTATGGCAGAGTGGCCAGAAGAAAGCCATTACATTCATCAAAAAACAAAATGGCATGTTTTGAGTTTGCAAAAAGGCATGTGGAAGACTCCCAAAATGTATGGAGGAAGGTGCTCTGGTCTGATGAGACTAAAATTGAACTTTTCGGCCATCAAAGAAAATGCTATGTCTGGTAATAACCCAACACATCACATCACCCAAAGAACACCATCCCCACAGTGAAACGTGATGGGGGCAGCATCATGCTGTGGGGATGTTTTTCAGCAGCCGGGACTGGGAAAATGGTCAGAGTTGAGGGAAAGATGGATGGTGCTAAATACAGGGATAATATTGAGCAAAACCTGTACCACTCTGTGCGTGATTTGAGGCTAGGACGGAGGTTCACCTTCCAGCAGGACAATGACCCCAAACACACTGCTAAAGCAACACTTGAGTGGTTTAAGGGGAAACAGGTGTGTTGGAATGGCCTAGTCAATGCCCAGACCTCAATCCAATAGAAAATCTGTCGTCAGACTTAAAGATTGCTTTTCACTAGCGCTAAATCCCACTGGTAAGATCTGGCAAGCTCATAGAGACTTATCAAAAGCGACTTGAAGCTGTGATTGTCGTAAAAGGTGGCTCTACAAAGTATTGACTATAGGGGGATGAATAGTTATGCACATTATTTTGTCCTATATGTTGTTTGCTTCACAATAAAAAAACAAAACCAAAACATTTTTTGCAATTAAATGATGCAAATCCTCAAAAATCCATGTTAATTCCAGGTTATGGGGCAACAAAACATGAAAAATGCCTAGGGGGGTGAATACTTGCTGTTAACATCTTTTAAAATTAAGAGTTTTTATTGGCCCCTTACAGTTTTTTGTTTTTTTTATTCAATCTCAAATGTTGTGATCACTGTTTCCCAACGGTTGCCCTATTTCAACATTTGATACCATATTGATATTATTTGTGATCTAAATCTAAGATAGCCTCATTTCTAGTAGGCTCTTGTATAACCTGGGCCAGATAATGATCTCTGAGTGTACTCAAGAACCTGCTCCCCTTAGCTGAACTGCATTTATCCAGTTTATTTCAGGGTCATTAAAATCTCCCATTATTAGAACTTGCCCATGCTTAGCTGCATTTCCAATCTGTAACAATAACTGTATTTCCTCACTTTCAGCTATATTTGGGGGTTTATAGCATACTCCTACTAATATTCTTTTAGAATTTGCTGCTCCGCTATTTAACTCTACCCACAAACATTCAACTTCATCACTAAGTCCACCATAAATATCTTCTCTGACTATACGCTTAAATTCAGGCTTAACATACAGACAAATCCCTCCTCCTCTTTTACCATTGCCTCTATCGTTCCTAAATAGGTTATAACCATCAAGATTATATGATATGTGTAGTATTTTGTTTACTCAGGCAAGTCACTCCAAGTTGAAGTATTTACACAGTTTTAAGATAGTGGAGCAAGAAGTTTGCTATTCACTTCCTTGTTGTCCAAATGTATATTTGTATTAAGTATATATATTTTAACAGGAAATGTCTTCTTATGACTATTTATAAAGCAACAACATTTCACACAGTGTTCCTTGCAAAAGTACAGTAAAGTAGTGTAAGCACAATAAATAGAGCAGGAAAACAAATTATAACGTATATATATATAAAAATATAAAGACAATACAATAAGACAACAGACAATGTGATGTAACATGGATGAGGTCCCAGGGCCAAATAACTAAAAATTAGATTGTGTGATTGAGAGTGTGAGACCCTCCAATATGCAGAGTGTACATGTTAATAGTTTAGATGACAAGCTTCTAACAAGATGCCATCACCGTTTGTAGGAATTTAGACCTTGTGAGAGGTCAAAAGGAAGAGGTATGTGAAAGAAGGTTTTCAGATGTGAGGTTAGCGTAGTAGGCGAATGGGGATACTCCAGTCTCTAAACATAAATTTAGGTAAACCTAAAATGATCAATATATTGGCTGGGTGGTCCATGGGGTAATTGATTAAAGCACCCAGCAGAAAACATTTAGAAAATAGGTAAATCGTAAGAATATTAAAGGGTGAGAATGAGACAGGGAGAACCAGGCGTATATATATTGTAGTGTTGTAGTGGGAATACCTTAAGATGCCTACACCATTTCCCTAATTGATGCCAGGCCTAGAGTTGTGATGGAAATGTAGGATTCTGTATGAGAGAAAGCCATGTTTCTGTGACATTTAGTAGAAAATAAAAAAGTAATTAAATTCCTTTCAGGGTGCGCAGGCAAAGGGAACATTGGATTTTTTCCATTAGTTTTAGGATGACTTGTGGCCAATACCATCTATAAATTAGCCTGTCAATATATATTATTACACACTAACAAATTCTTTGATTGCTTTTTTTAAATTTATGATAGTGCTCCTTATTTGTTCTGATATAATATGATATGATTTACAACACTTTTAACTAATGGTATTATTATTCTCCATTATTTCTCTTTCTCTCTCTCTTTAGAGAGAGTTTATGATCTTAAGATTTCATATGTCTTTTCTCTCTAATCGCTGCATACATTCATGTAAAAGTGTTTTTTTTGTGATGCAGTGATTGTACATTTGTAACACAATGCCATAAACAGGCTTCCTTGACAGCATCGTTCCCGGGTCATGCATTTGCTGTTTTACTTTGTCTTACATTAGAGGCAAAGAGCCAAGTGTGTTAAATCATTTCTCCTGGTTCACTTCCAGCCATGAAAAATGTTGACAAGACAATCCACTAATTAGGTGTTTGTATCACTTACTTGTACATGGTCAGATTTTTACTTGATGGGTTATTTAACGGTGTCCAAATTAACTTGAGTTTGGTAATTGACATGTTTAATGAGGTGTTAGTCTGAAACACCCAATAAGAAAATAGAGACACTGCATTTCTCTTTACTGAAGAAATCAACTGTTCATGTGCATACTTTTTTTTAAATGTCATTTATCAAAATATTACAAGTTAATGTGAAAGGCAGGAGGAGAACTGATGTAGATAAAGAAAAGAGGATTAGGAGGAAGGGGAGAGGAGGAAAAAACTATACTATTATAAATGGTTGGTATAGTAAGCACAGCAGACCCTCAAAATGCCATACAGGGAACAAATAAGTAGAAGTGTGACATTCACAAATTGATCGTAAACATCTGAATCTTAGGGAAGAGACCTTGTCGGAGGGGCCTTTTACAACCATTATATCCTGCCGGAAAATGATATTACAATTAACTAGGGTCATATTTGGAAGAAAGAGGGTGAAGAGGTCGAGAGAGGGAGGGGGAAGAGAGAAAGATGAGGGAAGAGCAAGATGGGGAAGAGAGAAAGTCAAGGAAAGAGAGAGTGAAAGGGGAAGAAATAGGGTGAAGGCAGAGGAGAGACAGTGAATGAGGGAGAGAGGTGAAGCCGGGGCAAGAGCGATGTGGAGGACAGAAGGATGATAGTGAAAGGGGAAGAAAGAGGGTGAATGGGAGAAAGAGAGAGTTCCTGGAGGGAGGGGAAGAGGATTAGGGGCGAGAGAGGGATGGGGAAACAGGAATGGACAAGAAAGAGGGATGAGGGGATAGAGAAGGTGAAAGTGGAAAAAGAGGGTGAAGGGGGAGAGAGATGGTGAAGAGAGAGAGATGTGAGGCGGGAGATAAAGCATTTAGGGGCCAAGAGAGGGTAGAGGGGGTGTATAGATGGTGAAGGGAGGGAGCGAGGGTGTGGGGGGAAGAAAGAGAGTGAAGGGGTAGAACACGAAAAATGGCAAGGGGGGTGAAGACTTTTGCAAGGCACTGTAACTATTAGCTCCATGTCTATATCCCTATAACAAAGCCTCACTTCCTCTACTTCCTATAGGAGTATAACTACTAGCTTCACGTCTGTGTCTCTATAACACAGCCTCACTTCCTCTACTCACTATAGCAGTATAACTACTAGCTTACATAGTTACATAGTTACATAGTAATTAAGGTTGAAAAAAGCTTTCAGTCCATCAAGCTCAACCTGTTAAGATCTCCTCTGATCTGCAATATGCGGATTAGTTATTAATTAATTTATTGATTAAATAATTATTAATAGTATAGTATTGGAGGATGAATAAAGAGTTAGTCCATCAAGTTCAACCTTTTTAGATCTCTATTAATCTTTTTAATGTGGACTACTTTATTATTAATTGTTAATTGATCCAGAGGAAGGCAAACAGAAAAAAAAAACCATTGAAACTTTGCCAATTGTCTCATAAGGGGAAAAAAACAAAATTCCTTCCTGACCCCAGAAACTGGCGATCAAATTTCTCCCTGGATCAATATTCCTTTGCTAGTTATCTAGGATAGCATTAAATGCCCTCTTTATTCAAAAATATATCCAACCCCTTTTTGAAGTTGTCTATCGAATTCGCTGTTACCACTTCCTTTGGTAGAGAATTCCACAGTTTAACCACCCTAACTGTGAAGAACCCTTTTCTTTGTTTAAGGTGAAATCTTTTTTCCTCTAACCTCAAAGGGTGTCCTCTTGTCAGTTGAAAATCTCTTGCTACAAAAAGTTCACTTGACAAAGCCTTATATTGACCCTGGATGTATTTATATAAGGTAATCATATCCCCTCGTAGACGCCTTTTTCTAGCGAAAATAAGTTTAATTTGGTTAGTCTTTCTTCATAACTTACCCCCTCCATTCCCCTTATTAGTTTTGTAGCCCTTCTCTGTACTTTTTCCAGCTCTAAAATGTCTTTTTTATGAAGTGGTGCCCAAAATTGTACTCCATTCTACTCCCAAAATTGTATTCCAAATGAGGGCGTACTAGGGCTTTGTATAGTGGCAGAATTATATTTGCTTCCCTTGCTTCTATACCCTTCCTAATACATGCTAATATCTTACTTGCCTTTACAGCTGCTGCTTGGCTTTGAGCGCTGTTACCTAGGTGGTTGTCCACTAGTACTCCCAAATCCCTTTGAATATCTGATACCCGTAGATTTGCTCCATTAAGATTATAGATTGCATGGCTATTTTTCCTTCCCAAATGCATAACCTTGCATTTATTTGTATTAAATCTCATCTGCCATTTAGCCGCCCATTTCTCTAAATTATGCAAATCCCTTTGTAGGAAAAGTACATCATTATCTGATTTTATTACCTTGCACAATTTAGTGTCATCAGCAAAAATGGAGACACTACTTTCGAGTCCTACTTCTATGTCATTAATAAATATGTTAAAAAGGAGAGGACCTAATACTGAACCTTGAGGAACCCCACTTATCACATTAGACCAATCGGAGTATGTTCCATTCACAACAACCCTTTGCTTCCTGTCTTTAAGCCAGCTCTCGATCCATGAGCAGATATTTACTGCAATTCCTGTATCCCTTAGTTTGCTCACTAGTCTTCCATGTGGCACTGTATCAAATGCCTTTGTAAAATCCTAAAAAGACTACATCCACTGAGTTGCCCTGATCCAAGTTCCTACTAACCTCCTCATGAAAACTAATTAGATTGGTCTAACACGACCTATCCTTCATAAATCCGTGTTGACTGCTACCTGATCTTGTTCAAATAGACATATTCTTGTATTATGTCCCTTATTAACCCTTCTAAAAGCTTCCCAACTACAGATGTGAGGCTCACTGGTCTATAATTCCCTGGATTTGCTCAAGATCCCTTCTTAAATATAGATATCACCTCTGCTTTTCTCCAGTCATCCGGTAGAGACCCTGTAGTGAGTGAATCTTGAAAGATTAGATATAATGGTTTGGCTATTACAGAACCCAGCTCCCTCAGTACCCTTGGATGTATTCCCTCAGGACATGGGGCTTTATTAACATTTAATTTCTCCAATCTCTTTTGGATTTCTTCCTGCGTTAACCAATTATTTAGTGATGGTAGTGTAGCCCCATTATGTTGCGGTGTCCCAACCACTGGTACCTCCCTTGTGTATACCGTCGAAAATAACCTATTTAGCTCATCTGCCTTTTCCTGGTCACTAATTATCAGATGGCCTGTGTCACATTGTAATGTTCCTATAGCTTCCTTCCTGGCCTTCTTCCCATTAATATATTTAAAAAATATTTTAGGGTTAGTCTTACTTTCCATTGAAACTGACTTCTCATTTTCTTTTTTAGCCAGTCTAATAGCCCTTTTGCAAGCCTTGTTGATTCCCTTATAGTCATATAAAGCGGCCTCTGTTCCCTCCTTCTTGTATAATTTAAATGCATGTTTCTTTTTCCTCATCATTATCTTTAAGTCATTGTTAAGCCACATGGGATATGATTTACTCCTATTCATTTTATTTCCACATGGTACATGCCGATGAGTATGTTTATTTAGTAAGGATTTGAATGTTGTCCATTTATTTTCAGTATTTTTCCCTGTAAGTACTTTGTCCCAGTCTATATGTAGTATTACTGCCCGTAGCCCATGAAGGTGAGCCCTTTTAAAATTAAGAGTTTTTGTTGGCCCCTTACAACTCTGTTTTTTGTATTCAATCTCAAATGATACTGTGTTGTGATCACTGTTCGCCAAGGGTTCCCCTATTTCAACATTTGATATTATATAAATATTACTTGTGATGACTAAATCCAAGATGGCCCCATTTCTAGTAGGTTCTTGTATTACCTGGGCCAGATAATGATCCCCGAGTGTACTCAAGAACCTGCTCCCCTTAGCTGAGCTGCTGGTCTCATTTATCCAGTTTGTTTCAGGGTAATTAAAGTCTCCCATTATTAGAACTTGCCCATGCTTAGCTGCATTTCCAATCTGTAACAATAATTGTATTTTATTTCCTCACTTTCAGCTATATTTGGGGGATTTATAGCATACTCCCACCAATATGCATTTAGAATTAGCTCCTCCACTATTTAGCTCAACCCACAAAGATTCAATGATGCCGTTAGTGCCAGCATAAATATCTTCTCTGACTTAAATTAAGGCTTAACATACAGACAGATCCTTCCTCCTCTTTTACCTTTTCCCCTGTCTTTCCTAAATAGGTTATAACCATCCAGATTAACAGTCCAATTATGAGCTTCATACCACCATGTTTCAGTAATGCCTATTAAGCCCCATTTTTCTTGTACTGCTAATATTTGTAGCTCATCCATTTTCCCAGGCAAGTTAGCAAGCATACACTTTATGTTGCTATGGCTCTGCCGTTGTGAAGTGCTTGCCACTGTATTTGAGGCCCCTATTAATACCTCCCTACTGTCTATTGTAACCCTCCCCCTTCTCCTCCCCCATGGGTAACTAATTCATCCCTTTCCCTTTCTACCCTATTTACCCCAATACTTCTATATAGTCCCTCCCCCCCACCTACAAGTTTAAAAACTCCCCCAGCCGTTCTACCATCCTATCCCCTAGCACAAAAGCTCCCTCATCATTAAGGTGCAATCCATCCCTGCTATAGAGATTGTACCCAAGTGAGAAGTCAGCCCAGTGCTCTAAAAACCCAAAACCCTCTACACTGCACCACTTTTTTAGCCACGCATTAACCTCCCTAAGCTCCTTCTGCCTCCCTGGGCTAGCACGTGGCACTGGTAGTATCTCAGAAAATACTACTTTGGAGGTCCTTGCTTTAAGCTTATTCCCTAGTTCTCTAAAATCATTCTTTAGGACACTCCATCTTCCACTAAGTTTGCCATTGGTACCAATGTATATTTCAGTTCATTACCAGCCCCTCCCAATAATTTATCCACCCGATCCACAACATGCCGAACCCGAGCACCAGGGAGACAGCAAACTGATCGATTGCTGGGATCTGGGTGACAAATTACCCTGTCTACCTTCCTAATAATTGAGTTCCCTACCACCAAAACATGTCTGTTGCTCTGCCTATTCTGCCCTCCCTCTCCTCCAGTAGAACTGTTCTCCCGGCTGTTAGAGGGAACAGCTCTATCTGGCATTGCCATTCCTGAATGGACATCCCCAACAGTTTCACTCAATCTGGCAAATCTGTTGGTGTTTGCCAACTCAGAACTGGTCTGCCTCCTCCTGTTCCCCCTGATTCCCCTTCTAACTGTAACCCAGCTACCTCCCTGGACATCCTCGCTAGCTCCAGCTCCTCCCTCCATACTAGGCCCATCTAAACTGTGCTCTGTGAGCACCACCTCCCTTTCCAGTGGAGCAGTATCACTAAGTGCTGCAATTCTCCTCTCCAGATCTTCAATTTGAGCTTCCAGAGAGGCAACATGCTCACACCTGTCACAGAGGTATGGACCCTGGATTATCTGTTCCAGTAGTGCATACATTTGGCAGGATGTACACTGAGTGAGGTTACCACTGGACTGACTCATGATTATCAATTACAAAAATACAGTGAGAAAACAAATCAATGTATTTGGATAAAGATTGCTTTTCTACACCTTAATCCAAACAAAACAGAAAAAAATATATACGTTTGTTTTCTGTTTTTTCTTATAATACCCCTTTTCTTTGGATTTCCTCCTTTTATTTAATCTCCTACACACTAACTACACTTACACTAGAAATGATTGCAAGCTCCCAAGCTCGCACTTCCCTTGTTAAAATAGATCCCGCCTACTCGCCTGTACAATGATAAATGAGCACAGGATAGAAAATACTGCACTGCCTCACAGAACGGATTCAGCAGAACACGACAAAATGCACACAGATATAACTTACACAGGCCAAGCCACACCCACTTTCACCTGTACACGGATCACTGCAACAGACAGAAAACCGTGCACTGATTTACAGAGCGGATTCAAAAAGCTTCACGTCTGTGTCCCTATAACACAGCCTCACTTCCTCTACTCACTATAGCTGTATAACTACTAGCTTCACGTCTATGTCCCTATAACACAGCCTCACTTCCTCTACTCACTATAGCTGTATAACTACTAGCTTCACGTCTGTGTCCCTATAACACAGCCTCACCTCCTCTATTCACTATAGCAGTATAACTACTAGCTTCACGTCTGTGTCCCTATAACACAGCCTCACCTCCTCTATTCACTATAGCAGTATAACTACAAGCTTCACGTCTGTGTCCTTATAACACATCCTCACCTCCTCTACTCACTATAGCAGTATAACTGTTACCTCCATGTCTGTGTCCCTATATCCCAGCCTCATTTTATCTACTCCCTATAACAGTATAACTGTTACCTCCATGTCTGTGTCCCTATACCCCAGCCTCACTTTCTCTACTCAGGTTTAGCAGTATAACTGTTTCCTCCATGTCTGTGTCATTTCCTGTACTCCTATATCAGCATAACTGTTAGCTCCATGTCTGTATCCCAATAACACAGCCTCACTTCCTCTACTCACTATAACTGTATAGCTGTTACCTCTATGTCTGTGTCCCTAAACCCAGCCTCACTTCCTCTACTCACTATAGCAGTATAACTGTGGGCTCCATGTCTGTGTCCCTATACCCCAGCCTCATTTCATCTACTCCATGGCTGGATTACCCATTAAGCAAACCAGGCAGCCACCTAGGGGCGATTCCCTGGGATGGGCTCCTGCCATTTAGCTTAAAAACCCCTTAAACATATTTTTTGGGCTTAAAAACAAAATGCTTCAGACTGGCCTCCAGGCACCTGCCTGGAACTAGAGTGCTCACTGTTCACTTCCTCATCCCATGCTTTACCTGCTATTCCTGAGTGTAGAGAAGGTGCAGTTTCTCGCAACCGCGAGCCTCGCCAAGCGAGCAGTGTACAGCGCACGACTTAGGCTTGATGAGGCGAGCCCTGTACATTGCAGGACTTAGGCTGGATGAGCGCTGATGGCGCTCATCTGCAAAGCCTCACAAAGCGAGGCGAGCCGTGTACGGCACAGGACTTAGGCTGCATGAGCCCTGAAGGCACTCATCTGCGAAGCTTTGTGAAGCAAGGCGAGCCATGTACGGTGCAAGACTTAGGCTGGATGAGCGCCAAAGGCGCTCATCTGCAAAGCCTAGCAAAGCGAGGAGAGCTGTGTACGGCGCAAGATTAAGGCTGGATGAGTGCTGATGACGCTCATCTGTGAAACCTTGCGAAGCGAGGTGAGCTGTGTACTGCGCAGGACTTAGGCTCATGGTTCAAATGCATAAACAGGGTAAAACCCCTAAAAACACAAAAAAAAGCCCAACAAATATAATGACACACACAGCACAGGGGGAGAGCTAGGAAGCCTGTGAGTGAGATTGCAAGTGATTTTTAGCCATATTTGGTGGTTTTCGTCAATCCAAAATTGTCCAAGCGAGGAACAAAATGGCGGACGAAAAACATAAAAAAATTCTGAAGTTTGATGAAAAGGAGGCTGAGCAACTCCAAACACGCGAGACTTAGAAAATACACACAGTAACACACACCAGCAACACGGGACTTAGCAGAAAACACTAATGGACTTAGCAAATACACGCTGCGAGACTAACACACAAACACTAAATGCGCAACACAGTAAAGACGATCACCAAGCAACTAACGCACCCTAACAACGCAATGTGGCGTCCCCGATCTTCGCGAGGAACGTAATTTCTTCCATTTCACAGTAGCCAAGCGCGTAACTCAATAAAACTGCGTTCTACACCATGAAATAGAGGGAAAACTGTAAACTGCTCATGCGAAGGTTTGTCCTTGCGCTTCCACTCTATAAATACTGCAAACCTTCCAGATTTTTCTCACTTTCTCCTCATATACTCAACTGTGTGGCTGCACATTATCAGAGGACTAATTTTTTTAAGAGATTGTTACCTCTTAATGATTTTCAACAAATACATTGCAAGATAATAGGTAAAGTATTAATATTTATTAATTTCTTAATTGAAATTTTTTTTTTAAACTGAAAATATACTTTTGAAGAGTACGTAAGTAAACACATGCTAAGTTTACGCTATGATTTTTAATATATATATATATATATATATATACAAAGAAGTAAAGCCTTATTACTCCTGTAACATAGTGCCCCCAGAGGTGAGAGCAAAACACGTTATGAAGAGTTCTCAGGAAAGAGAGAGTTAACTTCCTGGAGCAGTACTAAATGACTAATTGAACCTGCAGGTGTTATAAGCCTGTTAAAGGCACACACAATGGTTGGGGTCCCCTGCAATTAGGCTCTGTTTGGCCTAGCAGAGTGAGGCCAGTGAGAGTGAAGGCCTCAGTTTGAAGTAAGCTAAGAAGGACGCTTGTAGTTATCTGCCAGTGTGAGAAGAACGCAGTATTTTTAACTTTGACTGCTGGAAGCAGAAATTGTAACAGGCTGAGAGGAGCCTGAAAGTTTACAGTCTGGAGTAAACAGGCTGTTTGGTTTGGACTGCTGCAGTTCGCACAGCTCAGAGAGCAAACTGAGAAGTCTGCAACAGGGATTGCTGGAGCTGCAGAGAAAGAGGATTTGTGCCACAAAGAGCCTTGACACAGGAGACTGTTTGCTGCAGAGGAAAAAAGGGATTTGCAGAGGAGCTGCTGCAAGGATTTTGCCACAGCAGTAATTAACGAGGAGAATGATTGGTGCTATCCCAGCGATTGGTGCAGAGGATCCATTACAGGAGGGAGAGACACCGGATGTAAAGGTACCATTACAGAGTCTGATAACCCCAGGGAGAAGTCTGTGTAGTTAACAGATTTGTAGCCTTCACCAAAAGAGGGTGTTAATGGTCCCTTGAGATTGGGGTATCTGGAGAGTAGGGGGGGCAGAACCCCACCCGATTGGTATGAAATTTAAAGACGATTGTCTGCAGAGAAAGGACGCTTTAAACCATTGAAGATGGACTATTCAAAGACTGCATGTTTTTACCTGAAGGCCGAGAAGCGGATTCAGGGCTAGTAAGGGTGTTCCTGATGTTAAGCCAGTACGTTTATGCAGAATTTTTTTTTATGCTGGAGTAGGCTATTTCTTTTGTATTTTGGACTTTTTAATAAAAAGTACAAAAAATAATCTTGGAATCTCTGCTGTTTATATGTATCTCAAAGGAGAAAACAGTCACCAAATGCCACATTACCACACTCCTTAATTTATTTATAAAAAATATTAACCTAAACAAAATATATATATTTTTGCTTCACGTTACTTAACACATTGTATGCTGTATATCTTTGTATTGTATAACATATAGACATTACTCCAATATAATTTTAAACTTTGCAGGTGTCAGTCAATTTGACAGTGACAGATTTTGCCCGTGGTGGCTGTTTTATAACACACTCACACCTGTGCATGAACTAAAAGACACCAAGTTATAAGGCTGATGTACACTATATTTTAGTAAATTAATGGATTTCACATTCATTGAGGTAACCCCTTAATACTCATTAATTTTATATTTATTAATTAAGTTTATTAATTTGCCAGCAGTCAGTCAATTTGACAGTGACACAGAATTTGCCTGCAGTGGCTGTATCCTAACAGACTGACACACGTGCATGAAGTAAAATAAACAAATTTAGAAGGATCATATACAGAATATTTAATACAGTTAGTTGATTGAATATTTGCCAAATATTACAATACCTTAAACTTTTTTTATTATTTTTTTATTTTAAAAAAATGTAGGATCATCTAATTGAAGAAATGCTAAATTACCTCTTTAGGATTTCCCACGAAATACATAGAAAGATACCAATAAAGTATTACCATTAATTATTGTACTCAGAGATTTTATAACAAAAAATAATATATATTTTACCATGATATCATTTAACACATTGTAAAGATTACTTTGGACTGTATAACATAAACTAATTACTGAAATCTCATTTCATTATTTTACACTGACACAGATTTTGCATGCAGTGGATTAAAGACAGCAATTTATAACAACAAGGTACAGTATATTTGAATTACATTAATTTATATATGTTTTATAATATATTATATTAGGTTATACCCTATTTTATTTTCTATGCTTAACACATTGATAATGAGCATACAGTATATTTCAGTATATTTATTGATTAAATAATTCTTATATATTATACTAGCGACGTCAAAAATGACCGGACAATAAAAAAGTGTTGAAATGCTGTTTGTCACACAATGTGAGTGTACTGTGTGCCTCAACTATATAGACCCCTATAACACACTAATGAACGCATGCAATAACAGTAAGTGCCATGAGGGTCATCCAGGACCCTCATGACACAAAGTGTAAGCACTACACCATTTCGACCCGGTCTCTTATGGGGTCTATACAGACCCTCATAAGCCTCTATTAAACCCCATTAGTCCAATAAGGGTATTTAAACATACTACACTGCACTAAACCCACCCCAATAAACCATTAATTTTAAACTAACACCCCTCTACACTAACCTATTAACACCTACATTACCTACGTATACTACCTACCTACCCCCTAAAATACCCCCCCACCACCACTCTAATTACAGAAAATAAAAAAACCTAAGTCACAAAAAAAAAAAGGTACATTACAGAAAAAAAAAAATACATTACCTTATCAGAATGGCTCTGGTATGACAAATCATCATGTAAAATTAATAAATTAGCCCCCGCTGTAGTGAAATCCGGATTGGAATTTTGGTTTAAGTGGAACAATAAATGTAACTTTTCCCCATCTCCTTCACCTGGTATGACACTGCGATTTCTTCAGGACTGGAACATCTGGAATATTCATTCGCTGGGTGACCTTTTTGACTCAGGTAAGATGAAATCTTTTGACGAGCTATGCAAGGAATTTGATCTCTCTTTGTCAAAATGGTTAGAATACGAAAGAGCCAAGATGACAATTATGCAATCAAAATTCCCAATTACGCATACTAGAGATTTAACTAAATTTGAAAAATTAGTATTATTTAATGACGGGAAACATATAATTTCCAAATGCTATGATACGATAAAAAAACAGATTACTGCAGAAAAAACTTCAGCCGTGCAGAGATGGGAGAAAGAATGTAGCAATTCTATTACACTAGAAACTTGGTCTAAGGCATTTAATCTTTCTCAGGGAATTATTAAATATCAATCTTATAGATAAATGTATTTTAAAGTGGTGCAGAGATGGTACTTTGTTCCCTCAAAAAAAGGACTGATTTATAAAGACCCAGACTTGGGTGTATGCTGGAGATTTTGTAACCAACAAGGCTCCCATAAACATATTTGGTGGGATTGTATACACATTAGGAATTAATGGAACTCAGTTTTTGATTACATTTCTAAATGCTGTGATAAGATCATTAATCCTTCATGTGAAATGGCATTGTTACATATTATTGATGATGGGTTTAAGTTGGAAGAAAAAGCCTTCTTTATTCAAGTATTCCTAGAGGTTAAATGGTTAATAGCTAAACGTTGGAAATCGGAGATAACCCCAACAATAAACAAAGTAATTTTAACTCTTGAAAAAAACAGAGAACTGGAAAGAGATATATTTGCTTTGGACATTGTTCTGTCTAAATGTAATAGCTGGGCAATGGGGGAATGTTATGTAAATATCTGTTTGTCCTTGTTTTTCTATATGTGTATATTTGCTGTTTGTACAACTGTGTAATGTAATTTGTATTTCTATAAATAAAAAAGAAAAAAACAAAAACAAAAACATTACAACCCCCCCCCCACTACAGAAAAAAAATGTACACACCTGAAAAGGAAATGCATACATTACAATACAATACAAATAAAATAAAATGCAATACCCCCTATCTATCTAAAATACATCCCCCTATCTAACATACAATCAATCCTATCTAATATATAATAAATCCTATGTAATATACAATAAATCCTATCTATCTAAAATACATCCCCCAATCTATGTAATATACAAAAAATCCTATCTATCTAAAATACATACCCCTATCTAACATGCAATAAATCCTATCTAAATACACAAACCCGAATTCTGACCTAAAATAAAATAATTAAGAACACTTACCTTTGCAGATGTCCCTTCAGATCAGACCTGTCAATCTTTATTTAAACCAATCAGAAGGCTTTTTTGCCATCAGCCAATCACAATGGGATACACCCCCACGGGCTGATTGGCTGAAGACATCTGCGCTTTCTCATTGGCTGTAATACTAATTGACATTGACAACAGCCAATCAGAAGGAGCAAATGCCTTCAGCCAATCATTCCATGGGGGTGTATCCCATTGTGATTGGCTGAAGGGTATAGCACCTTCTGATTGGCTGTTGTCACTGCAACCAATCAGAATGAGACAATGCCTACAGCCAATCACCCTGTGGGGGTGTATACCATTGTGATTATCTGAAGGCATCTGCACCTTGTGATTGGTTTAAATAAAGATTGACAGGTGCATTAGCCAGAGTGGGATTTTGGGGTGTATCCCATTCTGATTGGGTCACACATTGGCGACCTTCTGATTGGCTGAATTTGATAGACAGCGTTTTCAGCCAATCATAAGCAGCCAATGACAATTTTCTACTGGATTTTCTCTGTAGGAGGCTCATTAGCGTCAGGGAGGTCCAAGAGTGCGGACCTCCGTTATTTTTTTTATTTTTTTTACAGCGCGTATTGTTCCAGGGCCCAGCCAGGGCAGAAGAGGAGGAGGCCGGGGACATCGCAGGAAGGTAAGTACAATGTACTGTATATTATATTTATTTTATTTTGTTTTATGTTTATATGTATGTTGTACTAATGTAATGTTTTTTTCTAAACGGGGCCGCGCCATAGAAGAAAAGAAGGACGGGGAAATGATGGAAAGGAGAGTAGAATATTTATAATGTTTATAATGTTTATTTATTGTATGTAAATGTGATGTACTAATTTGTTTTGTTTTTTACCCTAGGTTTGTGATCTGAAGGGACATCTGCAAAGGTAAGTGGTCTTAATTATTTTATTTTAGGTTAGAATTAGGGTTTGTGTATGCAGATAGCATTTATTGTATGTTAGATAGGGGTATGTATTTTAGATAGATAGGATTTATTGTATATTATATAGTATTTATTGTATGTTAGATAGGGTATGTATTTTAGATTGATAGGATTTATTGTATATTATATAGTATTTATTGTATGTTAGATAGGGGTAGGTATGTATTTTAGATAGGATTTAATGTATATTAGATTGGGGATGTATTTTAGATAGATATGATTGATTGTATATTAGATAGAATTGATTGTATGTTAGATAGATAGGGGGTATTGTATTTTATTTTATTTGTATTGTATGTATTCTGTATGTATTTCCTTCTCAGGTGTGTATTTTTTTTCTGTAGTGGGGGGGGGGGGGGTTGTAATGTATTTTTTTTTATTTTCTGTAATGTTCCTTTTTTATTTTTGTGACTTAGGTTTTTTTATTTTCTGTCATTAGAGTGGTGGGGGGGTTAGGCTAGGTAGGTAGTGTAGGTGTTAATAGGTTAGTGTAGAGGGAAGTTAGTTTAGATTTAATCCTTTATTGGGGGGTATAGTGCAGTTGTAGTGTTTGTACTTAGTGTCATGAGGGTCCTTGAGGACCGTCATGGCACTTATGTGGTTAATGTTAGGGTTGTAACTGCCCCATAAGGGTCATTATATATCCTTATGGGACTGATGGGGTTAAATAGAGGCTTATGAGGGTCTGCATTGACCCCCATGAGTGACAGGGTTATTTATTGGCTTATGGGGGTCTGTATTGACCCCCATGAGTGACAGGGTTAATAAGGGGTTTTATGGGGGTCTGTATTGACCCTCAAGAGTGACGGGGTTAATTAAGTGCTTATGGGGGTCTGTATTGACCCCCATGAGTGACAGGGTTAATTAATGTATTATGGCGGTCTGTATTGACCCCCATGAGTGACAGGGTTAATTATTGGCTTATGGGCATCTGTATTGACCCCCATGAGTGATGGGGTTAATTAAGTGCTTATGGGGGTCTGTATTGACCCCCATGAGTGACAGTGTTATTTATTGGCTTATTGAGGTCTGTATTGACCCCCATGAGTGACAGGGTTAATTAGGGGGTTATGGGGTCTGTATTGACCCCCATGAGTGACCGGGTTAATTAAGTGTTTATGGGGGGTCTGTACTGACCCCCATGAGTGACAGGGTTAATTAGGGATTTATGGGGTCTGTATTGACCCCCATGCATGACAGGGTTAATTCAGTGCTTATAGGGGTCGGTATTGACCCCGATGAGTGACAGGGTTAATTAAGGGTTTATGGGGATCTGGATTGACCCCCATGCGTGACAGGGTTATCTAAGTGCTTATGGGGGTCTGTATTGATCCCCATGCGTGACAGGGTTAATTAAGTGCATATGGGGGTCTGTATTGACCCCCATGCGGGACAGTGTTAATGAAGTGCTTATGGGGGTCTGTATTGACCCCCATGAGTGACAGGGTTAATTAAGGGTTTATGGGGGTCTGCATTGACCCCCATGAGTGACAGGGTTAATTAGGGATTTATGGGGTCTGTATTGACCCCCATGCATGACAGGGTTAATTCAGTGCTTATAGGGGTCGGTATTGACCCCCATGAGTGACAGGGTTAATTAAGGGTTTATGGAGGTCTGGATTGACCCCCATGCGTGACAGGGTTAATTAAGTGCTTATGGGGGTCTGTATTGACCCCCATGCGTGACAGGGTTAATTAAGTGCTTATGGGGGTCTGTATTGACCCCCATGCGGGACAGGGTTAATGAAGTGCTTATGGGGGTCTGTATTGACCCCCATGAGTGACAGGGTTAATTAAGGGTTTATGGGGGTCTGCATTGACCCCCAAGAGTGACAGGGTTATTTAGGGGTTTATGGGGGTCTGTATTGACCCTCATGTGTGACTGGGTTAATTAAGTGCTTATGGGTGTCTGTATTGACCCCCATGAGTGACAGGGTTAATTAATGTATTATGGGAGTCTGTATTGACCCCCATGAGTGACAGGGTTAATTATGGATTTATGGGGTCCGGATTGACCCCCATGCGTGACAGGGTTAATTAAGTGCTTATGGGGGTCTGTATTGACCCCCATGTGTGACAGGGTTAATTAAGTGCTTATGGGGGTCTGTATAGACTCCCATGCTGGACAGGGTTAATGAAGGGCTTATGGGGGTCTGCATTGACCCCCATGAGTGACAGGGTTATTTAGGGGTTGATGGGGCTCTGTATATTTTTTTTTTATTACGGGTCCTTTAAGGACCTTTATGGTCCTTTAAGGACACGCAAGGCGGGAATTTTAAATTTAGTTTGCAGTGGGGGTCCCCGATCGCTGTGAGGGTTAATGTGGGGTTAATGCGGGTTTCCGAGCTTATCTCGGGTCTCTTCTTGGGTAAGTTGTACGTGGCTGTGCGGTCCGGGGTCGTGGAGCCTCGTTTTCCTTTTTTTCGGCGTCTATTTTTTTACTCACTTAGCCGTTTTCCGAGTGCCGAAACTGTGGAATTTGGGGTTAAATTTGCATATAACCTCAATTCCAGATGTCCTGGCTTTCCCCCCATGCTGTGGGTGAGTGTTTTTTTTATTTATCATTATTGTGTTTATTAGTGTGTTCTTAGTGTTTTTGTGTTTGCGCGGTTCGGGGGGTTAGTGCGGTGTTTTGCGAGACACAGGGGATAGTGATGTCGCGAACATAAAATTTTCGGTTCGCGACCGGCGAACACGAACCGCCGCAAATGTTCGCGAACCGGTGTACCCAGCGAACCGCCATAGACTTCAATGGGCAGGCGGATTTTGAAACCCACAGGGACTCTTTCTGGCCACAATAGTGATGGAAAAGTTGTTTTAAGGGGACTAACACCTGGACTGTGGCATGCCGGAGGGGGATGCATGTCAAAACTCCCACAGAAAATTACATAGTTGATGCAGAGTCTGGTTTTAATCCATAAAGGGCATAAATAACCTAACATCCCCCTCCATCATCATCCTCCCCTGTATCTCTTTACTCCCTCCCTCATCATCCTCCCCTGTGTCTCTTTCCCCCCTTCCTCATCACCCTCCCCTGTGTCTCATCCCCCCTCCCTCATCATCCTCCCACCTCCCTCATCATCCTCCCCTGTATCTCTTTACCCCCTCCCTCATCATCCTCCCCTGTGCCTCTTCCCACTTCCATCATCATCCTCCCCTGTGTCTCTTTCCCCCCTCCCTCATCATACTCCCCTGTGTCTCTTTTCCCCCTCCCTCATCATCTTCCCCTGTGTCTCTTCCCCCCTCCCTCATCATCCTCCCCTGTGTCTCTTTTCCCCCTCCCTCATCATCTTCCCCTGTGTCTCTTCCCCCCTCCCTCATCATCCTCCCCTGTGTCTCTTTCCCCCCTTCCTCATCACCCTCCCCTGTATCTCTTTACCCCCTCCCTCATCATCCTCCCCTGTGTCTCTTTTCCCCCTCCCTCATCATCTTCCCCTGTGTCTCTTCCCCCCCTCCCTCATCATCCTCCCCTGTGTCTCTTTCCCCCCTTCCTCATCACCCTCCCCTGTATCTCTTTACCCCCTCCCTCATCATCCTCCCCTGTGTCTGTTTCCCCCCTCCCTCATCATCCTCCCCTGTGTCTCTTCCCCCCTCCCTCATCATCCTCCCCCCTCCCTTGATGATAAGGGGGGGGGGGGAGAGACACAGGGATAAGTGTGAGGGGTGTTAGGGTAAGGGGTGTTAGGGATAAGGGTGAGGGGGTTAGGTGTTAGGGTGAGGGGTGTTAGGGCTAAGTGTGAGGGGTGTTAGAGTGAGGGGTGTTAGGGATAAGTGTAAGGGGTGTTAGGGTGAGGCATGTTAGGAATAAGTGTGAGGGGTGTTAGGTCTTAGGGATAAGTGTGAGAATGTTAGGGTTAGGTGTTAGGTTGATGTGTGTTATGGATAAGTGTGAGGGGTGTTAGGGTTAGGGTAAGGGGTGTTAGGGATAAGTGTGGGGGGTGTTAGGGTGAGGGATGTTAGGGTTAGGTGTTAGGGATAAGTGTGGGGGGTGTTAGGGTGAGGGATGTTAGGGTTAGGTGTTAGGGATAAGTGTAAGGGGTGTAAGGGTTAGGGTAAGGGGTGTTAGGGATAAGTGTGAGGGGTGTTAGGGTTAGGTGTTAGGGTTAGGTGTTAGGGTTAGGTGTTAGGGATAAGTGCGATGGGTGTTAGGGTGAGGGATGTTAGGGTTAGGTGTTAGGCATAAGTGTGAGGGGTGTTAGGGTTAAGTGTGAGGGGTGTTAGGGTTAGGTGTTAGGGTGAGGGGTGTTAGGGATAAGTGTGGGGGATGTTAGGTGTTAGGGATAAGTGTGAGGGGTGTTAGGGTAAGGAGTGTTAGGGATAAGTGTGAGGGGTGTTAGGGTTAGGGGTGTTAGGGATAAGTGAGGGGTGTTAGGGTTAGGTGTTAGGGTGAGGGGTGTTAGGGATAAGTGTGGGGGTGTTAGGGTGAGGGAGGTTAGGGTTAGGTGTTAGGGATAAGTGTGAGGGGTGTTAGGGTTAGGGTAAGGGGTGTTAGGGATAAGTGTGAGGGGTGTTAGGGTTAGGTGTTAGGGTGAGGGGTGTTAGGGATAAGTGTGATGGGTGTTAGGGTAAGGGATGTTAGGGTTAGTTGTTAGGGTAAGGGGTGTTAGGGATAAGTGTGAGGGGGTATTAGGGTTAGGTGTTAGGGTGAGGGGTGTTCAGGATTAGTGTAAGGGGTGTTAGGGTGAGCCATGTTAGGAATAAGTGTGAGGGGTGTTAGGTCTTAGGGATAAGTGTGAGGGGTGTTAGGGTTAGGTGTTAGGTTGATGGGTGTTATGGATAAGTGTGAGGGGTGTTAGGGTTGGGTGCTAAGGTGAGGGGAGGATGATGATAAGGGGGGTAAGAGACACAGGGGTGTCCTTGCAGCAGAGATCAAAAGAGTCCTTCAGGACTGTATTGCACACTGTGTACAGTAGCCTAGCTATGGTTTTCCCTATTGATGCAGTATCACCTACACTCAGACTCCTCTCAGTAAGACTGCAAGTTAGTTATGATTACAAAATGGCTGCTGTCCATGAGGTTAAAGGGTCTGGAAGGGAGTGTATGCTGCTGATTGGCTGGAATGTGTCTGCTGACTGTGAGTTGCAGGGTCAAAGTTTGCTCAATGATAAAGTATAGGGGGCGGATCGCGTACATGCTATGTTCGCCGGGAACAGTCCGCTGGTGAACTATTCGCGACATCTCTAACAGGGGAGGGAGAGGTGGAGGTGAAGGAGAGGACTAAGTGCTGAGAGTTAACGGTTGTGTGGGGTGGTTTGGGGCTCCGTAGGACTAAGTGCTGCAAGTTTAGAGGAGTGTGGGGTGGTGTTGTTTCAAAGTTATGCAGCGTAAAGCCTCCACCTTCCGCAAATGCAGCCCCTCACTTTGCCAGGGGCCACATTTGCAGCCCGAACTGCGTCCCTCGCTTTGCGAGGGCTGCAGTTCTTGCGAGCTCGCAAAGCGTGACGACCTCTCGTAGTTTGACAACTATTTTATGTGCTTACGCTATAGACAATTACATTTTATATGCATAACAAATAGTGATGTCACAAACATAAAATTTTCGGTTCGCGAACCGCGAACGCGAACCGCTGCAAATGTTCGCGAACCGGCGACACATCGGCGAACCGCCATAGACTTCAATGGGCAGGAAGATTTTAAAACCCACAGGGACTCTTTCTGGCCACAATAGTGATGGGAAAGTTGTTTCAACGGGACTAACACCTGCACTGTGGCATGCCGGAGGGGGATCCAAAACTCCCACGGAAAATTACATAGTTGATGTAGAGTCTGGTTTTAAGCCATAAAGGGCATAAATTACCTAACATTCCTAAATTGTTTGGAATAACATGCTTTAAAACATCAGGTATGATGTTGTATCGATCAGGTAGTGTAAGGGTTAGGCCCGCTTCACAGTGACAGACCAAACTCCCCGTTTAACGCACCGCGGACAACTGCAAACAGTCCATTTGCACAACCGCAAACTCCCCATTTGCACAAGGTTGGATAGCAAGCTAGCCATGTCCCATTCCTTGTCCTCACTGATGTCATTGAAGGTCTCTTCCTCCACCCAGCCACCAAGGGTCCCCGAAAGGTGACAACAAGCCCCCTGTGATGCCTGCTTTGTTTGGTCTTCCACCTCCTCAAAGCCACCTTCCTCCTCAGACTCCTCACTGCGTTGCCTCTCTCTGCATTATTATAAGGTGTGTTAAGTAGTACTAATCTTATCAGTTTAATACCTGTTACAGCACATTGCCGGCGGGCGTGTATAAGGCCTGGATTTTTAGAACCAGAAGGTGGAAAAAGATGCTTTGTTGGTCGTATCACTTCAATTTTGGGGCACGGCACGTGCAATCAAAGGTGCCACCAGATAGGAGTGGCGTGTTTGTAAGTACTACTCTTATCAGTTTAATACTTGTTACGTCACCTATCAGGGGGCGTGTATAAGGCCTGGATTTTTAGAACCGGGAGATGGAAAAAGTTGCTTTGTTGGTCGTATCACTTCAAATTTGGGGCACTTTGTGACATTAGCTTCTTACGCTCAAACATGTCCTTTACAGGCACCTGATTATGGGCAGATGAGCAGGAACTGCTCAAGGCGAGAGACGGAGTGGCAGATGGTTGAGAGGGGGCAAGGAGGACAGCAGTGGTTGATGTGGCTGATGATGCTGGACCAGGAGGAGGATGGCGGCTTTGAGTTTGTGTGCTGCTTGTACTCATGTGTTGGTCTGGAGTCACCCAAACATTATGTCTCAACCTGTAGAGGATAAGGGAACCAGGCTACTCTAGACCTCATTCATCATTACAGGTTTTGACAGATTGGTACTATGCGTGCAAGCTACTGTGAAAACAGATATGAGTGGCACTGTGCACTTGCAGAAGTTATATCATCCTCATCATCCTCCCCTGTATCTCTTTACCCCCTCCCTAATCATCCTCCCCTGTGTCTCTTCCCCCCCTCCCTCATCATCCTACCCTGTGTCTCTTTCCCCCCTTCCTCATCACCCTCCCCTGTGTCTCATCCCCCCTCCCTCATCATCCTCCCACCTCCCTCATCATCCTCCCCTATATCTCTTTACCCCCACCCTCATCATCCTCCTCTGTGTCTGTTTCCCCCCTCCCTCATCATCCTCCCCTGTGTCTCTTTCCCCCCTTTCTCATCATCCTCCCCTGTGTCTCTTTCCCCCCTCCCTCATCATCCTCCCCTGTGTCTCTTTGCCCCCTTCCTCATCACCCTCCCCTGTGTCTCATCCCCCCTCCCTCATCATCCTCCCCTGTGTCTCTTCCCCCTCCTTCGTCATCCTCCCCACTCCCTTGATGGGTGAGGGGTGTTAGGGTAAGGGGTGTTAGGGATAAGGGTGAGGGGGTTAAGTGTTAGGGTGAGGGGTGTTAGGGCTAAGTGTGAGGGGTGTTAGGGTGAGGGGTGTTAGGGATAAGTGTAAGGGGTGTTAGGGTGAGGGGTGTTAAGGAAAAGTGTGAGGGGTGTTAGGGTTAGGTGTTAGGGTTAGGTGTAAGGGATAAGTGTGAGGTGTGTTAGGGTTAGGGTGAGGGGTGTTAGGGATAAGTGTGAGGGGTGTTAGGGTTAGGGTGAGGGGTGTTAGGGATAGGTGTTAGGGTGAGGGGTGTTAGGGATAAGTGTGAGGGGTGTTAGGGTTAAGTGTTAGGGTTAGGTGTTAGGGGTAAGTGTGAGGGGTGTTAGGGTTAGGGTGAGGGGTGTTAGGGATAGGTGTTACGGTGAGGGGTGTTAGGGATACGTGTGAGGGGTGTTAGGGTTAGGGTGAGGGGTGTTAGGGATAAGTGTGAGGGGTGTTAGGGTTAGGGTGAGGGGTGTTAGGGATAGGTGTTAGGGTAAGGGGTGTTAGGGATAAGTGTGAGGGGTGTTAGGGTTAGGGTGAGGGGTGTTAGGGATAAGTGTGAGGGGTGTTAGGGTTAGGTGTTAGGGTTAGGGATAAGTGTGAGGGGTTTTAGGGTTAGGGTGAGGGGTGTTAGGGCTAAGTGTGAGGGGTGTTAGGGTTAGGGTGAGGGGTGTTAGGGATAAGTGTGAGGGGTGTTAGGGTTAGGGTGAGGTGTGTTAGGGATAGGTGTTAGGGTGAGGGGTGTTAGGGATAAGTGTGAGGGGTGTTAGGGTTAGGTGTTAGGGATAAGTGTGAGGGGTGTTAGGGTTAGGGTGAGGGGTGTTAAGGATAGGTGTTAGGGTGAGGGGTGTTAGGGATAAGTGTGAGGGGTGTTAGGGTTAGGTGTTAAGGTTAGGGATAAGTGTGAGGGGTGTTAGAGTGAGGGGTGTTAGGGTTAGGTGTTACGGTGAGGTGTGTTAGGGATAATGTGAGGGGTGTTAGGGTTAGGTGTTAGGGTTAGGGATAAGTGTGAGGGGTGTTAGGGTTAGGGTAAGGGGTGTTAGGGTTAGGTGTTAGGGTGAGAGGTGTTAGGGATAAGTGTGAGGGGTGTTAGGGTTAGGGTAAGGGGTGTTAGGGATAAGTGTGAGGGGTGTTAGGGTTAGGGTGAGGGGTGTTAGGGATAAGTGCGAGGGGTGTTAGGGTTAGGGTGAGGGGTGTTAGGGATAGGTGTTAGGGTGAGGGGTGCTAGGGATAAGTGTGAGGGGTGTTAGGGTTAGGGATAAGTGTGAGGGGTGTTAGGGTTAGGTGTTAGGTCGGTGGGTGTTATGGATAAGTGTGAGGGGTGTTAGGGTTGGGTGCTAAGGTGAGGCGAGGATGATGATAAGGGGGGAAGAGACACAGAGGTGTCCTTGCAGCAGAGATCAAAAGATTCCTTCAGGACCGTATTGCACACTGTGTACAGTAGCCTAGCTATGGTTTTCCCTATTGATGCAGTATCACCTACACTCAGCCTCCTCTCAGTAAGACTGCAAGTTAGTTATGATTCCAAAATGGCTGCTGTCAATGAGTTAGAAGGCTCTGGAAGGGAGTGTATGCTGCTGTTTGGCTGGAATGTGTCTGCTGACTGTGACATGCAGGGTCAAAGTTTGCTCAATGATAAAGTATAGGGGGCGGGTCGAATCTCGCATATGTTTGCAGTTCGCCACGAACGCGAACATGCTATGTTCGCCGGGAACAGTTCGCCGGCAAACTATTCGGGACATCTCTAATAACAAATTAGTATTTTGCTATTTCATTTCAATACATCTAAAATCCAAAAAAAATGTAATTCATTAGTTCATTAAAATACTATACTATATAATCAGAAGCTTCTTTCAAACTTTGCAGGTGTCTCTCCATCTCACTGGGACACAAAAGTTTGCTGCAGAAAGAGTTTCTGGACAGAGACTTTACTTACAACTCACAGGTAAAGGATATTTCATGTGCATGCACCAGGAACTCATAAATGCAGATATTATTTATTTTAACATCAATTATGACAAAATTACGATGATAAGGCGCCCCTTCTCCCCTCCCCAGGGTCTCTTGGCCTAACCTCCACTGTGTTTGTACCTCCACTGTGTTTGTTCACTACTCTGGGTTTCTTCCCCCATCTCCCTCCTCTGTGTCTCTTACTACCTCTCTCCACACCCCACACCCCCTCTCTCTCCTCTGTGTCTTTTACTACCCCGCTCCACATCCCACCCCCCCTCTCCCTACCCTGTGTCTCTTCCCACCCCTCTCCTTGCCCCCTGTATCTTCACCCAACTACACTGTGTGTTTTCAACCTTATCTTCCTCCCCTCTGTCTCTTCCCCACCCTTCCACTTCCCTAGGTCTCTTCAGCACCCCTTATCCATATCCTGTGTCTCTTAACCCCCTCCACCTTCACTGTGTCAATTCCCACCCACTCTCCCTCCCAGTCTCTCTTTGCCCCACTCTCTCCCTTCTCCCCCCACCCTCTCCGTCATCTGTCTCTTACTCGTCCTCTCCACCCCTGTGTCGATTCACCTTCCTGTACCCACGCCTGTGTGTCTTCTCCCTCCTCTAACCCCCCTTGCCCTCCTCTGTGTCTGCCCACTCAGTGGCTGGTCCTGTACAATGCAGTGTCTATATTATATTACATTGCACTACCTCTCTATCACACACTGCACTCTCCCGCTCACACACATGTACTACACTCTCTCACACACACACTGCATTCTCAAACACAATCACTCTATCACGCACTCTCTGTAGCACCTACTCTGCACTATTCCTCTCTATCACACAATACTCTCTCTCTATCTATCACACCTTGCACTCTCTGGCCTACTGACCCCCCACACTCATCTCATGCGCCAGTACAACATTAAATATATATTTAAAAGAAATTGTATAGGTTTATCCATTTGAAATTAAACTATCTTCAAATCAATGATTCAAGAAGATTAAAATGGTTCTATATAATTATATGTAGGTTACACATCAAGCTTTACATTTTACACTACAGACTGCAATGGCTGAAAAGATTGAAAGCAAGAAGGAAGCCAAACAATGTATCGACAGAGAATGAAAACAAAGATGGAGAGAAAACCAGTCGCAGGGCACCAAGAAGAGAGTACAACAAAAAGAGAAGGACAGAATTTATCACAAAAGACACGCTGCATTGACAACACTGGGAAACCCAGGTGAAGAGGTAAGCTACATTAAATGATTAATTCACATAAAAATGACTCATTTACATCATTGCTACATTGCAAATTAACATTAATATTTATTACAGTTTTCTATGGATGAGAAGCCAGAAACCAGCAACCAGTATAAATAGCGTCTGGCCAATGAACACAAAAAAAGATGGAGACAGAAACAATGCCCAAGAAACGACACATGGATTTGACCAAAAGTCTGCGTAAGACTTAGGAAACTAAAACATATTGAACCACAAACATGTGAAGAATATGGTAATGGTAATAATGTAGAAATGGATTCTAATGTTTATCTACATTCACAGGAAAATCCATTATTTACACATCTACAAGTCGAAACTCACAATTGTGATATGTTGAATGTGCTTTATCAATTTTGTGGGGCTTATCATTTTCAAAGTGAAAGACCAAGAGATGGTAAGTTCATTAGTTGTTGTCAAAAGGAAAAAGTAAAACTGCCAGAGCAGAATTCCCAAACGATCTACAAAATATAATGAGTGACCCAAGTTTCCCAAATTACAAAAATTGTAAATAAAATATACGGTCTTACAATAGTGCCATTTCTTTTGCCTCAATGGGTGCAACATTAGCTGGAAAATGTTGCAGGACACGGCCTTTACTGCTTTAAATTTAAAGGTCAAATTTACCACCGTACTTCCCATTTACACCCTCAGGAAGAAGAGCAAATTTACTAAATGTACTTGATACAAATGAAGCTGTGGAAACACGAATGCAGCTTGCAGAAAATACAAAATGCTTAGTCACTGTTTTTCATGAGCTTGATAAGATTATGGAAAAAAATCCATACACTGAAGCTTATAAAAAACAGTCAGAGGTTAAACAACAACAACGTATTCATGCTGAACAAAATCAGTTGCCAATACCAAGAGTCAATATGGTTCTCAGAAGAGATCGGCATACTGATAAAATCAAATGAGGTTGCAATGGTCTTTCAAAATGATGAGGGAGAGCCATCTTTTCAAAGGGATATTAGAATATATCCCAGAAATGAGGAGCAACCTTTTATTAACATCCATATATTAAGTAACCTTTCACTAACATCCACAGCTTCATTAGATCCAATGACATATCCAATTTTGTATCCCAATGGGGAGGCAGGCTGCCAACCAAAATTAATACTTCCAAGCTATCAAAACACTAAACGACGTGTCAGAAATAATATTTCCATGCTGGAATTTAAAGTGGCTCAAACTTCAATTAGGGATGATTTTAATCCCATGTTAAGTGCAGGAAAACTGACACAACAATGGATTATTAATTCCTACCTGCAAGTAGAAGGCAATAATTTAAAAGTCATCAAATACCAACAATATAAACTCTGTGTTGAACAGTATTGTGGCCTCGTGGATCATGTTGCTGAAGCGGCTACCATTTTACCATTTTCTTTTCAATGATCTCCTCTGCAATACGCGATACAATGATGCTATGGCTATTGTAACTAAATTTGGAAAGCCAGATTTATTGATTACATTTACATGTAATCCTCAATGGCCAGAAATTGTTGATAATTTCAAAAATAGTCAAAATACTTCAGATAGACCAGACTTAGTGGCTCGAGTATTCAAAATAAAATTACCTCCCTAATACATGACATAACCATCACTAACTTATTTGGTAAGTTTTTGGCTTATGTTTATACCATTGAATTCCAGAAAAGAGGCCTTCCACATGCACATATTCTGATAATACTTGAGAAAAAACATAAATTGAATACAGCAGACAAAGTGGATTCAGTAATTACTGCTGAACTACCACATCCACAAAAACATGCTGAACTATGAAATTATAACACATCGTATGATTCATGGTCCATGTGGAAAGCTAAATCCACAATCACTGTGTATAGAAAATAACAAATGCACAAAACATTTCCCTAAAGATATTAAAGATCAAACTTTTGCTAATTGTGATGGGTATCCTTTGTATAGACGAAGAAAAGGTCCAAAGGCCAATATTCGAGAAAAATATGTAGATAACACGTTTGTGGTGCCATATAATCCACATCTCTTAATGAAGTACTGTATAATGCACACATAAATGTGGAAGCTTGCACTTCCCTTAAATCAATTAAATATGTGTACAAATATATTTATAAAGGATATGATGCCACAACTGTCATCATAAAAAGTGGCCCAAATAAACAAGAAATTTAGTTAGTGCATGATGAACTGGCATCTCATGTAGATGCTCGCTATGTCAGTGCGCCAGAAGAAATGTTTCTGAAATTTTAAATGCATGATCGATCAGATGCAGTATATCGATTAGCTGTACATTTGCCACAAAGACAATTAATTTACTTTCATAGTGGCAATGAAGAAAATGCTCTTGCACAAAGTGAACATCGACAAACCACACTTACTGCTTGGTTTATCCTACATTCCAAAGATCTTGAGGCAAAGGAATACTTATACCATGAGATTCCATATTGTTATGTTTTCGTCAATGGCAAATGGAAATGTAGACAAAAGGGTGGTAATAAAAATTCTTACCAGAATGTATACAGTAAGCCCCAGAGACATTGAACGTTTCTGCTTACGTTTACTACTTTTAAATGTTCCGGAAGCACAAAGTTTTGAACACTTGAGAATTGTCAATGACACAGTTTATGACACCTTTCAATTAGCTGCACAACATAGAAACTTTCTGGCTGATGACACAGAATGGGAGATATGGGTTGAAGAAACAACTCTATCTAAAATGCCACACCAGATGAGGGAACAGTTTGCATTCATCTGCATATTTTGCAATGTTCCAAATGCACTGGCTTTGTGGGAAACATTTAAAACACATATTTATGAAGATTTCTTGCAAAGATACAACAACTCCATAGCTGAATTAAAAGCATGAATAGAAATTCAAGAAGTGTTTCTATGTCATGGATTAAGTTGTGCAACTTTTAATCTCCCAGATCCAGGAATTATAGATGATATCAACTTCGACTGTGACGTGATGTTGAGAAGCAAAAAACTGATTTCAATGCAATACAAAAAGCAGTAGATAATGACTTGCTCAAAGAGTGTTATTTTTATCTAGATGGACCCGGTGGATCTGGAAAAACTTCTCTATAATTTGTTGATGAGTTCAATTAGAACTAGAAGTGAAATTGCACTTCCCTTTGCAACCACTGGAATTGCTGCATTACTGTTAGAAGGTGGCAGAACAGTACATAGTGGATTTAAGCTTCCAGTTCCAATATTGGAAACATCAGTGTCCGATATTAGAATGAAATCACCACAATCCACTAAGTTTAAAAAAATCAAAATTAATTATCATAGATGAGGACAATATGATGTTGTACCATGCTCTGCAATGTACTGATCGTTTATTATGGGAAGTCATGAGTAATGATTTGCCTTTTGGTGGCAAAGTCATGCTACTAGGAGGGTGTTTCAGACAAATATTACCTGCGGTTGTACGTGGCAATCACACAGACATTGTAGAAACATGTAAAAAGTCAAGTCCACTATGGAAAGAATTTACACACCTTAGATTAGAAAAAAATATGCGATCTGAAGACCAACATGAATTCAATTATTGGCTAATAAAAAATGGCGAAGGCAAAACAGACGTAGTAACCAATTTACCTGACGATACTGTGGAAATACCAGCAGAAATGACTTGCGAAGATTCACTCATATCAGCAATATTCCCAAATGAAATTATCACAGAACATTCATCAGACCTTGCGCAGAATGTAACCTTTACCTCAAAAAATAAAGATGCTTTGGATCTCAATAATGACATTTTGAAATTCATTGATGCACCACAAAAACATTATCACAGTGCTGATACTGTTCTAGCTGATGACAAAGACAGTCAAGCAAATTTCACCACTGAATTAATCAATGCATTAACTCCATCTGGAATGTCACCACATGTTTTGCAGATAAAAAAAGGAGGAATTGTCATGTTATTGAGAAATATGAACCTCAAAAAAGGACTTTGTAATGGGACCAGATTAATTGTTACGGATTTAAGAGACCATTTCATCCATGCAGAAATTCTGAATGGGACCCATAAAGGTGAAGCAGTTTTCATACCAAGAATAGATTTGGCTCCAAGTGAGACTAGCTTACTTCAAAGGAGACAATTTTCCATTATCACAGCATTTGCTATGACAATTAATAAATCCCAAGGGCAAACATTTAACTCTGTTGGCCTCTTTTTAGAGGAACCTGTATTTGCCCTTGGCCAACTCTATGTGGCATTTTCAAGATGCAAAAACAAGAAGAAATTAAAGTTTACATTAAAAAAAATAAAGTCAGGGTGAATTATTAGATGATGGACTAGTATTTACTAAAAATATTGTCTACTATGAGGTGTTGTAAATTCTATAACAAAAAAACAAAAACAACAGAAAAAACAAAAACAACAAGAATAGTGGTCATATCTCAAGGACTAACTTTTATGTCTCTTGCGCTCTTTTCAGAGGGCCACTATCAAATACACAACTCTTTGAACCAGTCTCAAGAACTACAAAAAACATACAGAACAGTGGTTTTACTTTGAGGACAAACTTATGTCACTTGGACTCTTTGTAGAGGACCACTCTTTCACACAGAAAGCTGTATGTGCCATTCAGAAGAACTACAAAAAAACAACAACAACAAAAACAGTGTGCTTACATCACAGACAACATTATTTGTCTGATGTGCTCTTTTTAGAGAAAGCACTCCTACATTAAATAGGAAACAACCACAGAAACACAATTGACAAAGCACTCAAAACAATATGCCATCCCTTCCTATTTGAATTGTCTGTATTTAACAGTCTATGTATTTGAAAATTGTTTATACAGTTATTAGCAGTTTAATTTCTTCTGCTGTTACATTGAGTTTTAGCTTCTAAAAACTTTTATTGTATGTATTTGCCTGTGTAATTACTGACAGCCTCTCGATCCAGCAAGTATGTATATATGTTTGCTTTCCTCATGTAAACATCTGTTAAATAATTACTACGTTTAGTCTATGTATTTCAAGTTGATTTCTAAATGTATTACAAGTTGCTTTCTACAGTTGGAATATGTTTCATTACATTGTATGTATTTACACCTTTCACAATTTCAATGTATAACTACAGAGAGAGTATTGATCCAGGGACTAATCCAATTGCCATAATCTGGGGCCAGGAAGGAACTTATTTTTTTACCCATTTGAAACAATTGGCTATGTTTCACTTTTTTTTTTTTTTTCATTTTGCCTTCCTCTGGAATCAATATAAACATTTAGAAATCTGTTAAATAACATGTAATGTATACTAAAATTGAGTTAAATTATCACTTGCATTGTATTTCGCTAGGAAGTTCTTGGATTGTTTTTTATTGTGAGGGTTAATGTATGTATTTACTGCTTTGGAAGTTTTCATGTATAATTATAGACAGGCTATTGATCCAGGGAGTAATCCGATTGCCATTATCTAGGGTAGAGGGAAGGAATTAATTTTTTCCCCATTTGAGACAATTGGATACATTTCACTTGTTTTTTTTTATGTTTGCCTTCTTTTTAATTCAATAAAACAAAATACATATGTGTTAAAATACATGTAATGTTTTACAATGGTTTACATTGATGTACCCGTTACAATAGAAAAAGTTATAACATTAAAAAACATGGTTTATAAGTTAGTGACAGATATTAACATACAACTTGCCTGTTACAACAATAAACACATTCATTACTAAAACACTGATTTGTTGTCTTTTTTCAAAAACATTCATTATTACATGCAAAAACAATAAATAAAAAAAATAAAAAAATAACAAGGGTAAAACACTTGCATTGGGTGGCACCAACATTTCCAAGCTTACAATTTCACTCCTGTCATTTTTGGCTGGCAAGTTCCTAGTTTGCATTATAATTATTAGTGACCCTAGCTGAATAGGCATACATTTGTATGCTTATATGTGAAGCTGGTTAAATATATATGTTTATATTAGAATTATGGTTGACCCTTGGTAAATGTATATGATTTTAGAAAGTCCTGGCTGAATATATATTTAGAAAATAATAGGACACCATGGAGGAATTATGATTATAGATGACCCTGAATAAGTATGTATGTGTTTAGAATTATAGGTGAAAATGGCTGAATATGTATACATTCATATGACTATAGGTGAACCTACCTGAATATGTATACAATAATATAATAATTGACAATTGAGGTTGAATATTTTTATTATAATGGTGCCTTGCTTATGTTCCGGATATGTCTAAAGGAGACCTTGGCTGAATATTTGTTTGTTTGTATGAGACACTAACTACATATTTATATACTGTATTACTATGATGATTCCAGGTGACCCTCTCTGAATATTTATACATTAATATGATTAAAGGTGGCCCTGGCTGAATATGTATACATATATAGTATTAGAGGGGACCTACATATGTAAATATGTACATATTGATTTGTTTACACAAGACCTTGGCTGAATATGTGTATACTTATTTAAATGTAGCGAATCCTAGCTGATTATGTATATATTTGTATTATAAGTATAATGGGCCCTTAGTGAATACTGATATAATATTAAGAGGCCCTAATATGTTTAGATTGTATGAGTAACAGTGAATATAATTACATTTATATATATCATGGATTTCTCTAGGGCCCAGGAGAGGCATCAAAATGTATTTGATCTAAATAAAAACTAGTTGTATGAACTTTTTACCTAAATTCTTGCTCTTACATGCTATTAGACTCTGTTTTCATTGTGCAATGGCCCTTTCAGTATCATAATTACTCAATTTTTATTTATAATATAAGGCATCATGATATGCGTTTTTGTAACATATGCTGCCCTCCCAGAGAAACATAAATAATATGGCCCACCATCAAATGCATTTAATAAACAAGTAATAGCTTGGCGTGTGTAGGAATAGCTATGTTATAAAAATGGATATTATGGGGAATTGTCTGTGATTTGTTCACACAGCAAGAGAGCGATGCACAGAAAAGGGTAAAATTGGTGTGTGCACACCTTGGGAATGCACTCGCAGGGGCTTCTCCATTTCATTGTCCAGGGGCTCCAAAAGGTAGATCCGGCCCTGTATATAGCAGTATAACTGCTACCTCCATGTCTATGTCCCTATTCCCCAACTTCACTCCACTTACTCTATATAACAGTAAAACTGCTACCTGCATGTCTGTGTCCCTGTTCAAATAAATCTTAATAAAAACAGTTACAGTTTATTTGCTGCACTCATGGGCCCCCATTTAATTGAAGTTTCGGGAGATCCGCAGGCCCGTAAGTGAGGTCACAAGCTAGTTTGCTATTCAATTGGTGTCTTTTTGTGAGCTCAGAACAGTTTGAAAAAATGGTGATGGTTAACCTTGCAACATACAGCCTCCAGAAGCCTTTGAGCTTACACTTTCGCAAGGCTTAAATCGCAAATCCCTATTCAATCGCTCAATTTCCCCAAGACTGCAAATTATTTCACACCTGTAAATAGCAAAAGAAGGAGAAAATCCTACGAGTGCTAGAGAGGACCCGCAAAGGGGTTAAACACCTATTCATAGCACTGCAAATGCAAAAACCAAATCAACACTGTCCTGTAAATAATGGGGAAAGCAATGATAGACTTAATTGCACAACAGTCTCAAGCTCGCAAATCGGCAGGAAATAAATATTATTTTTATGTGTCATTTCAAGGTTATAACGATCTCGGGTATAAATGAGTTAATACATTAGTTAATACATCAGGCCACCCATATGGACTAGAACAGTATTGGCATTCATTTTCATAATTCTTTATTTTTGGGGATTTGCAAGTCTGATTGCATATCGGACCCCTGTAACCTCCATGTTTTACTGCCGTAATAATAACAGTCTCATTTTCTATTGGCTGATTCAAAATGGGCACTTATGGCTTGCTGAATTGATCATGTGCCCGCCCTGAAGTGCTCCGAACCAGTGCATGGTTTACGGTTTTAACTTGGGGCCCGTAACTTGTGGCAGTGAGCAATTGAATAGCATCGCAATCGGAGATGAATGGGAGCCCGCAACTCACTTGCAGACATTCGGCTGTCTGCGATCGAGTTGCAGGCTTCGAATTGAATATGGCCCATGGTTTCCACTGAATATCAATATTATAATTTAACTTGTATTCAAAATATACGAAATACAATAAAAAGGGAAAAAAATATTACAAATCTCTAAAACAGAGTAAAGAGGTATTTTGTAATGGTATATCTCAATTATTTTCAAAAACATTCTAATCTCCTCATGTTAATTGGTAATGCAAAAATGAAAACATTCACTAATTTTTTTCCATACATTTTTATGTCTAAACAAATACAAATTTTCCTTGGAAAAAAACCTTAGCTCCCATGTAAGACATTTCCCTTAGTTTACATGGGCAAGACACAAGACTACAACAGACTTACTTAACTAAGTTTAAACCTGCATACTTGTTCCTAGAAGCCACTCATGCTAACTGTATTTATAAGCAACATTTATATTGCTAGGTATATCTTTCTGAAGTAACCACTCAAAAGTATATTATTTCTATACTGATCTATCTATATTTAGTAGCTTGTATTGTTACTAATATTTCAATGTGCTTTTATTCTGGCCATTTACTGCTTAGGTTTTAGTATCTGATATTACATTTAGTTAAAGTCTATAAATCATTTAGTATAGCTCCTGAGTGACCTACATTGTATCTGGTTAATGTTTTAATCACCCTTATGTCATATTTTAGGGGGCTATTATGAATCTATATGGGCCTCCTAAAATCCTGTCCTTCACCCTTTCTAAAGTGTTTCACCTGAGGCTTATCAAAGAAATATATATTTAAACTATAACCAGATAAAATGCAAGTCAATCAGGAGATATACTAACTGGTGACTCACTGGGGTATGTTGGTCTAAGAATCAACTTAAAGGACCACTGTACTGCATTTACAAGTAAAGCTCATGTGTTTGCTGGGCATCAACAATTAAATCAGTATGCAGTTTAAGATAAATACAAATAAAAAAATGTACTTTGCTTTTAAATTGTTTGTTTTCTCCTCAAGCAGAGCTGCATATCTCCTCCTACCTGTGTCTGTGGTCAGCTCTACCTGTGGGCTGAACTATCATGGAGCTTGGAAGCAGGCTTGGCTGATTTCACTGATCTTGTCTCATGGTATTATTAGCCCCTCCCTCACTGTCTACATAGCGGTAACAGCTCTATTGTAACCTGCTTGCAGCTGCCCCATGGGCAAGCAGGTACAATATCAGGATGTGGCTTAAAAACTAATCAGGATTTGGTATATTTAATTTATAAAGAGCCTTTGCTCCTTCTGTTTTCCCCTACCCAATAATATACATATTATACAATGACAGTACATGAGCCATCATAACCTACCACTCTTTACTGAGCACGTTCAGTTTGAAGCAGAACCTATACTGGTAAGACTTTATATCTAGTCCATCAAATAGGAAGAGCTGACCACACCCTTGATAGACACAAGAAGGAGCAGATACACAGCTCTGCTTGAGGAGAAAACAGATTAAAAGCTAAGATTTTTTTTTTTCGTTTTTTTATTTTATTATTTTGCATACTGTTTAATAGTCTCTACCCAGCACACAAACATTTGCACATTACTTTTAAATGCGCTACAGTGGTCCTTTAAAAGACCACTCTTTTACATTATATTTCGAATAACTAAAGTACAAAAATGAATATAACCTTTATATTTGAAATGTTTATATGCAATTATTATTTACTTTCCTTGTAAACTTAGCTTTCAGTTAGTCTTGTTGAAAGCTCTCATAGTATTAGCTGCACACTCAATGTCTACTCCCACCTTTGGGCATTGATAAGCAGAAATCAAAATGGCAGATTCCACAGCAGTTTAGTTACATATAAAAAGCAATAATTAACTGCCTGTATTAATTTTTTTTAGGTTCTAAAAACAATTTGCATTTTTTAGAGTGCAGTTCTTCTAAGGATGTATGACTACAGAGGTTCTTTAAGTGCAGCGACCAGCATCTCTGTAAATAAATGTTAGAAAATCTGTATCTATACAATAGATTAATTTTAAAATTGCTTGCTAAATGGAAGCCATGTTTGTTGAAAGTACTTTTCTGTAAAATAACCTGTTTTTACGTGAATCATTCTTTAAAAACCTTAATATCTGTAGCATTCCATAGACTAACTGCTCCTCCTCCACTATCAAAACCACCCTTGGGAGCCACCATTACCAGACAAGTCTTTGACCCCCCAGTTGAGCTGTAGGCCTTTATTTATTCATACAATATATGCATCTTCCGAATCTTCCAACAGTACACATCAACTGTGACCCTGAGACACTGCACCTCTCCTGGGACCAGAGTGCTTCTCAGTCCCAGGCATCTCTGGAGTGAAGGCTGACAGCTCTTTAAAGATGAAAAAAATATATATACAAAACACTGTGGAATAATATTCCTTGAATTTTTTTAATAAGGTTAGATTGAGGCTGTCAGATGTTGTGTTATTTTTTTGGATAAAAGATATATTTTATCACTATGCTTACAAGACATGTACCTGAATAAAGATATTACTCCTTTATCTTTTTGTTATATATGCTTTTGATAATAAATATAAAATAAATTTGGCATTAAGTAGAGGAATTTGTATACAAAGAGGATTTTAATACAAATAAACTTTTAAGTTATCTAATTTTACTGTCTTCATCATTTCCATATATTCCCAGGTATTGCAAATAGCTTTACTGAAGAACACAATGTCTATATCCTATGTCGAAATGACTGCTAGTAGTTCCATGCTATAGAGGTAGGATACATGAGTATTATGCTACATGAATATACAAAATATATGACCTACATTATGACTCAAGTTGTAACAGAAAAAAAAGAAATGGGACTAGGAGAATTTGGTTGTCTCAGGGCAGTCGATTGTATCTCAGTGTAGAATCACTAGAAGGGAACCTTCATCTATCAAAAATAAATGCTAATGGATAAAGGATGTTTTTTAACTTAATATACAGGCCACTTGTTAATCTATACACTGTGATGCAGGCTGCCACTTTGCAAATCTCTGTTTTCACGGCTGTGAATTGTGCAAAGGTAAGAACTCTATATACATACTATATATATATATATATATATATATATATATATATATATATATATATATATATATATATAATGGGCAGGTCATAGCAGAGAGGTCAGACAAATCACAGTCGACTGTAGAAGGAACTGGCAACCCACTCCAGTATCTTTGCCATGAATACCAAGTGGATCAGCATGGTGTGCTGCGGTCCATGAGGTCACGGAGAGTCTGAACGACACAAACACACGCAACTAATAGTAATGACCAGTTTAGATTGTTTTTATGAATTTTTGTAGAAATGTAGGGAGTAAATTACATTTCCCTCATACTAACATGTCGAAACATAGGTTAAGGCTTTTAATGATAGTAACCACAAGACACAAGATGTACCTGGCGTGCTGCGGTCCATAGGGTCACAGAGAGTCAGACACAACTGAACAACAACATATACAGTGTATATTTATATATATAGTATCTCACAAAAGTGAGTTTGTAAATATTTTATTATATATTTTTGTGTGACTACATAGAAGAAATGACACTTTGCTACAATGTAAAGTAGTAAGTGTACAGCCTGTATAACAGTGTAAATTTGTTGTCCCCTCAAAATAACTCCACACACAGCCATTAATGTCTAAACCGTTGGCAGCAAAAGTGAGTACACCCCTCAGTTGAAATGTCCAAGTAGTGCCCAATTAGCGATTTTCCCTCCCCGGTGTCATGTGACTTGTTAGTGCTACAAGGTCTCAGGTGTGAATCGGGAGCAGGTTTGTTAAATTTGGTGTTATCACTCTCACACTCTCTCATACTGGTCACTGGATGTTCAACATAGCACCTCATGGCAAATAACTTTCTTAGGATCTGAAAAAAAGAATTGTTTCTCTACATAAAGATGGCCTAGGCTATAAGGAGATTGCCAAGACCCTGAAACTGAGCTGCAGCACGGTGGGCAAGACCATACAGTGGTGTCACAGGATAGGTGGTGCTCAGAACAGGCCTCGCTATGGTCGACCAAACAAGTTGAGTGCACATGCTCCGTGTTATATACAGAGGTTGTCTTTGGGAAATAGACGGATGAGTGCTTGCAGCCTAGCTGCAGAGGTTAAAGGGGTGGGGGGTCATCCTGTCAGTGATCAGACCATACGCCGCACACTGCATCAAATTGGTCTGCATGTCGTCCCAGAAGGAAGCCTCTTCTAAAGATGATGCACAAGAAAGCCTGCAAACAGTTTGCTGAAGACATGCAGACTAAGGACATGGATTACTGGAACCATGTCCTGTGGTCCGATGAAACCACGATAAACTTATTTGGTTCAGATGGTGTCAAGAGTGTGTGGCGGCAACCAGGTGAGGAGTACAAAGACAAGTGTGTCTTGCCTACAGTCAAGCATGGGGGTTGGAGTGTCATGGTCTGGGCCTGCATGAGTGCTGCCGGCAAACTACAGTTCATTGAGGGAACATGAATGCCAACATGTACTGTGACATACTGAAGCAGAGCATGATCTCCTACCTTCGTAGACTGGGCCGCAGGGCAGTATTCCAACATGATCACAACACCAAACACACCTCCAAGACGACCACTGCCTCGCTAAAGAAGCTGAAGGTAAAGGTGATGGACTGGCCAAGCATGTCTCCAGACTTAAACCCTATTGAGCATCTGTGGGGCATCCTCAAGGTGAGGCAGTGCAAGGTCTCTAACATCCACCAGCTCCAGGATGTCATCATGGAGGAGTGGAAGAGGACTCCAGTGGCAATCTGTGAAGCTCTGGTGAACTCCATGCCCATGAGGGTTAAGGCAGTGCTGGAACATAATGGTGGCCACACAAAATATTGACACTTTGGGCCCAATTTGGACTTTTTCACTTAGGGGTGTACTCACTTTTGTTGCCAATGGTTTCGACATTAATGCCTGTGTGTTGAGTTATTTTGAGGGGCAGAACATTTACACTGTTATACAGGCTGTACACTTACTACTTTACATTGTAGCAGAGTATAATTTCTTCAGTATTGTCAAATGAAAAGATATAATAAAATATTTACAAAAATGTGAGGTGCGTACTCACTTCTGTGAGATACTGTATATATATATATATGGTAAAGGAAATTAATAGTACATTGGTTAGCCCATTTGAATGTCTAAAAATAAGTTAAGAAACGTAGTTCCTGCTCAGGTTTCTCAAGAAACTGGCCATGCAAATGAGACCACAATGCTCACTCTTAAATCCAAAAAACACTTTACACTTGGCTCCTTTACGTCATATGCTTGCTGTGTTAAGCATAGCACAGGATGGATTATGCACAAGCCAGAGAACCTACCCACAGACAGTCACTGTTTCAGTCTTTCAGCACCCACCTCACATAGCACCCATTCCTTTCTCCTTTGCTCTCCCTCACAGAACCCATTCCCCCGTTGGCCTTGCTCTCTCACCTCTACCCTATCAGCCTTGCCATACATATCCTGGGCCGTGATGAACTGCTACACACTGCCACCTCTCAGAACTTCAGTAAAAATGCTCTTTTTAGAAAGAAACAGACTGATTTCCAGCTTGGGACGGGTGGGTATTTTGTGGCCAAGGAGGCCTAGGGGAGCACGGGGGGGCCCAAAGGGTGCTGTGGTGGGTTATGCCGGATGGGAGATTCTAGACTTGATGTGATGTAAAATATAGATGGAACTGTTATTGACCTAATTTTTGGTGTCTTGATATATATTTACCTAATTTATGGTGAGTCTTGGTGTACAGTGGCTTCACTATAGCTAGGGAATCAACAGCACCACACAGAAGAGACCCAAAAGAACCATTACAAAGTTAGCTATTTCTCCTATTTAGAATAATGCCTGGTATGTCAGGGCTTGACTGTTCTTGCTTGTGTGTCTAGACTGACAATTCACAATATGTCTTGAATATTTATAAATATTGGCTATGAACTACTGGAAAGAAAGTACACTATATGTTATATGAGTAATTGGATGCAACTGAATCCTTAAATGCTGAATAACATTTTTAGAACAAATCTCACAAATCGTATATTATGCTAAGGTACCTGACAAACTATAACATCTCAAGGTCTTTCAGCTAAGTAAGTCGATAAATTAATATAGCATACCCCTTAGCTCCTATCACAAACCTCTTGCCGCTGCTTTTTGTGACTGCAACAACATATAAATTTGAGAAATTGTCCTGGACACTTTATACCATAGGAATGCTATTTAGTTCTAACATATTTTAAAGAATTATTAGATGTATGTTGCTGAATTTGCAGAATGCCAATATTGTAATTAGGCTGGTATTGCAAGCTGTTACTTTTGTCAAGGATTAATCTTTGGAGAGCAATTTGTGTCTTCTATGCCAGTAAATCACACTAGTGACAGTGATGAATTTTGTACAAAGTTCCAAATAACTGCAAAATATGTTTGTTTGTTTTTTTAAATGAGACTACCTTGTTTTGTTTACTATGTCATTTTTTCAGATATTACATTATGTTTGTCATGTAGTTATCTCAAATATATATAAAATATTAATATATAATCGTAGTAAATATAATTTACACTATAACATTTATACTGCTTCTGTTCTTGCCAGTTATATTTAACCTTGCACAAATATACTTCAGGGAGGCTTTTGTCAATCAAGACCATTACATTTTTTGACTGAATAATTATGGTAATAAAAATATAATAATTAAATAATAATAATAGTAAATATAATATACTATTCTAGGGCAACATATTTTCAGTGACCTGCAATCTCCCTCAAGTTGCCAGTACAGTGCCACAGAAGAGTGTGAATTATGTCACTATGATTTGGTTTAGATGTTTTATTTATGTATTTTAAAAAGTTGGAGCAAAAGTTTTTTTATATCCCATTATTGATTAACCAACTCGTCAAAAATCAAAAATGCTAATATGTGTGTTCTCCTTTCTTTTGTTTCTATACAAAAACCTCACACATTAACATCTATTCCCTGGGAATATTAATAAATATAAATCATAATATTGGGAGTAACATGGTGAATTTGGCACTTATAAACTTACACCCTTATTAAATTGCAATTCAGCAAATTCTAAAGGGCTCTATATAAGCACAGAGCATATTTTTTTTACTGAAGTTTTTAGTTAGTGAAGACCTTGCTTTTGCATAGAAGTTCACTAACTAAAAACTTCTGTAAAATAAATATGCTGTGTGCTTTAATGGTGCCCTTTATAATTTGCCGAATTCTAATTTAATAAGGGTGTTAATATTCTTAGTCATTATCATCTACCCCCAGAAATGTAGTAGAACTGTAATTTCTGAGAAGCTATTAGCTTAAAAAACCCTCTAATCTTTATTCTTTAGTAGGTTATTATCTGAACACATGATGTGTTACTATCTATGGGTGCAACAAGGTTGGTGTTGTATATGGGTATGAGAGCGGCAGTTGTGAAAATAAAGGATTTTTGGTGGTTTTAAGCACTGCCAGGAGTGATATAGCCTATGTTAGAGATAGTCTATAGGTGGACCTGAGTCTGAATCACAACCACTAGCCTATTTCTTCTGGTCCCTACACCATTATTACATTTTCTATACATGTCTCCTAAATCTTCTGTTCCTTAAATATGAATTTAGTGAAATGGTAACCTTTTTCTATGTTTCATTCTCTATGTAATCTTCCTTCATGTGCCTTTTTCAGTGCCATAATGTCAAAATATTTGTATGTGTATACTTAGTTATTGTACTCTGGACCTTGTCCTTTTCCCCAAATACATTTGGACCTTGGTGGACTTGTTGATTGACTACCTCTGTAGCCTCTCTGTCGGAAGGAGACTTCCTCTTTGATGAACTATACTCAAAACCCTTATGCTATAACATTAGACAGGGGTAGTCAGGGTGTAGTTCATCAAGAGGAAGACTCAGTCCCACAGAGAGACTACAGCTTTGCTACAGTAATAAAGGGAAATAGTTATTCTAGATGCAAAATTGCTAGTCCCTCAAAATGTACCATATTGGTTCCGAATATAAGCCACACCTTTTTTCCGTTTTTTGCGTTTGCAAGTTATTGGTGCGTCTTATATTCGCCACCTTAAAAAAATTACAGCCGATTTGCGAGCTTGCGATTTACGTGTGCGCCTTATATTCGGGAACGTAAAATTACTGCCGATTTGCCCCATTGTGAGTTAAGGGTGCCGATTTGGGTGCTTGAAACTGCATTGTAGCAACTGAATAGCGATTCACAAACGTTAAATTACTGCTGATTTGCGCAATTGCGAGTTAAGGGTGCCGATTTGCGTACTTGAGACTGCATTGTAGCAATTGAATAGCAATTTCCGGTTTTAGTGATTCTAGCATCCTGTAAGGCTTGTAACCTGCAAAAGAAGTTACAGTACATGTTAGAAAGCCTGTTTCTTGCAATGGCTGATCACTTGCAGACAAAAGCATCAACAAGCCTAGGAATGAGGCGTAGTTATGATGCAAGTTTCAAACTTGCAATTGTTAATTATGCAAAAACGACAAGCAACAGAGAGGCTGGAACATAATATGGATTGGATGAATCCAATGTGCAACGTTGGGTTGCCTCAGAGGAGAAATTGAAAAATTCAGTTTCCACCAGAAAATCTTTCAGGGGACCAAAACATGGCAAATATCCAGAACTTGAAGCTGGGGTTTATTCCTACATTCAAGATATGAGAAAAAATGGGATGCCAATTTCACGTGAAGTAATCCAGCTAAAAGCCTTAGAACTTGCAAAGACCTTAAAACTAAATAAGAGGGAATTTCAAGCAAGCATTGGTTGGTGCCGTCGTTTTATGCAGAGAAAGGGTCTCTCTCTTCGACCAAGCACTTCATTGGCACAGAAACTGCCGGCAGGTTTTGAGGAGAAATTGACTAGTGTCCAGAGGTATGTCATCCAATTGTGGCAGTGTCACTCATACCTATTAGACCAGATGGGCAATGCTGACGAGACGCCCGTATTTTTTGACATGCCAAGCAATACGACAGTAGACCAGAAAGGAGCAAAAAGTGTCACCTTAAGAACAACCGGCAATGAAAAACTCAGAGTAACGGTGATGTTAGCTGTTACTGCTGACGGAGGAAAGTTACCCCCCTATGTTATTCTGAAGCGAAAAACTTTGCCCAAAGAAAACATTCCTGATGGCTTGGTGATTCGTTGCCAGGAAAAAGGCTGGATGACAACTGAACCGATGGTCGACTGGTTGTCTGTAGTTTGGTATTGCAGACCTGGAGCACTCACTAAGAGAGCCATGCTAGTCTTAGATGCTTTTAAGGGTCATCTCACTCCTGAAGTGAAGAATACAGTTGCTGCACAGAAGACAGATCTCGTTGTTATACCTGGTGGCAGGACTTCAAAGCTACAAGTGCTTGATGTCATTGTGAACAAGCCATTCAAAGACAACCTTTGCAAGCAGTATTCAGATTGGCTTCGGGAAGGGGATCATGCTCTTACACCACCTGGCAAGATTAAGAAGCCGTCAGTGATACTTCTGTGCCAATGGATTCTCACTTCATGGTCAAGTATATAATCTAAGTCCATCATCAGGGGGTTCAAAAAATGCTGCGTGTCCAATGCATTGGATGGTAGCGAAGACAACTTGCTATGGGAGGAGAATGAAGAAAACAGTGACAGTGATGAAGCGAATACTGGTGAAGAAGTCAGTAGTGATTCCAGTGATGACTGTGATGACTGTGAATATGCCAATTACACTAAAATATGTTACCTGACCTAAGTAAAAAAGTTTCCTTGTTACCTTACTTATTACCTTATGTTTGATGTTACCTTAACTTTCTGTTGATGTTAATATTGACAATATGCCTAAGGAGTTACCGTATAATGTTTTCCAAATACTGGATACCGTATATGGTACAGTATATGGTAAAATAAAATCACTATTTTATTCCCTAATTGACTTTTGTCTTTTTTTCTATAAATTTTAAGGGTGCGGCTTATATTCGAGTACTATCTTTTTTCTATTTTTTCCCCTTGAATTTTACAGGTGCGGCTTATATGCGGGTGTGGCTTATATTTGGACCAATACGGTACTTAACGGGTCATGCACATCTCACAGAGAGTGAAGTTCCCCTAGAGTGAAGTGAAATCGGGCTTCTCTGTAGAATCCTGCCCATGGTGGTTTCACAGGGAATGGGAGAGATTATGTATTACATGTGCCATATCTCTGCTCATGGCATCTCCTACATCTTCACTTTCAAAGGCTGGAAATCACTGCTCCATAAGACCCTGCCACAGTTTGCACAGTTTACTTTTAAAAGATTAAATATGCAGAGATGTTCAAACATTCCTACCCATTAGGCCACCTGTTCTGGCTGGTACATGCCTCTCCCTGATGCTCAGTTATCTCCTCCAATGGAGACTGTCTGGTGGTCAGACTTCCTTTTAATCAAGTTTTCTGTTTGAACTGATTACTTTTATTCTTTATAAGTGCTTGATTACTGTAAATCTGTTAGCTGTTCATTGCTTCCACAGTAAAGGACATATGAAGCATAATGTGAAATATTCTACATAAATATAATATTAGATGAAACTTTATGAAATAGCTGTTTTCTCTTTTAATGCAATCATTCTAATTAACAGAAATACAATTAGCTATTAGTCAGTCTGCCTTATCTTGCTTATTTACATGGACTAATATTGGTATGTGATACGTTTCTAAATCTGGCTTTATTACAAAAATTAAGAATTTAGGTTTCAGCACATTGGCGCTATCATTAGACTTTGCCTAATTGATGCCATTTTCTTACTGTTTATCTGCTAACATTACAAAGTGTGCCATCAATGCATGACCAGACAAATGTTTAAGACTTTACACTGAGGTTTGAATAAGCTTATGGAGAGTACATTAAGGACAGTTTGCATTTCAATTGATGCCACTTGAGGATACCAGCTGGTATTTTTGCTACTCAACATCTGTTCATTGGAATTAATTGGACTGTACCCACCACTATGCACAAATGAAAATGTAAATTGTATCCAGAGCAAATGCACACAGCGTATCAGTTGTTAAGAGTGTGCACTTTCACATTTCTTCACATGCAACACATTTGTACATCAACTTTGAGATTTATCCCTTGCTTTATAACAACAATTCACAAAGGAGCCCGGCTCGCCCATACTGATCCACAGAACATGCTTCTTTCTTGATGAAAAGGATCGTGTGTATTATAGGGGAGGGACACAACTCAAATGTTCTCAAGAAGTGGGAATTAAACCAAGATTTTCTGCTTTGCATGTGAGCAGAATTGCTTTGGAACTGTCATCTTGCATCTTTTGTTACTAGTAAAATCCAAATGTGCAGAGGGCACAGCTTTCACAATATAATAAGAAATATACCAAACAAAGGAATATAAATTATGCTAGAGGTTACAATAGTTTGAAAATATTAATAGCTGGAAAATAATGGATAGGTGTATTTCTTTGTACTCTTTATAATTTCATCTGTGTAATCATATATAAAATGAAAAATGTACCAGCAAGGTGATTGATTTTAGATGTACAGTTGCAAGCAAAAGTATGTGAACCCTTTGGAATGATATGGATTTCTGCACGAATTGGTCAAAAAATGTGATCTGATCTTCATCTAAGTCACAACAATAGACAATCACAGTCTGCTTAAACAAATAACACACAAAGTATTAAATGTTGCCATGTTTTTATTCAACACACCATGTAAACATTCACAGTGCAGGTGGAAAAAGTATGTGAACCCTTGGATTTAATAACTGGTTGAACCTCCTTTGGCAGCAATAACTACAACCAAACGTTTCCTGTAGTTGCAGATCAGACTTGCACAAAGGTCAGGAGTAATTCTTGACCATTTCTCTTTACAGAACTGTTTCAGTTCAGCAATATTCTTGGGATGTCTGGTGTGAATCGCTTTCTTGAGGTCATGCCACAACATCTCAATCGGGTTGAGGTCAGGACTCTGACTGGGCCGCTTCAGAAGGCGTATTTTCTCCTGTTTAACCCATTCTGTTGTTGATTTACTTCTATGCTTTGCGTTGTTGACCTGTTGTAACACCCATCTTCTGTTGAGCTTCAGCTGGTGGACAGATAGCCTTAAGTTCTCCTGCAAAATGTCTTCATAAACTTGGGAATTCATTTTTCCTTTGATGACAGCAATCCGTCCAGGCCCTGATGCAGCAAAGCAGCCCCAAACCATGATGCCCCCACCACCGTACTTCACAGTTGGGATGAGGTTTTGATGTTGGTGTGCTGTGCCTCTTTTTCTCCACACATATTGTTGTGTGTTTCTTCCAAACAACTCAACTTTAGTTTCATCTGTCCACAGAATATTTTGCCAGTACTGCTGTGGAACATCCAGGTGCTCTTGTGCAAACTGTAAACGTGCAGCAATGTTTTGATTGGATAGCAGTGGCTTCCTCTGTGGTATCCTCCCATGAAATCCATTCTTGTTTAGTGTTTTACATATCGTAGATTCGCTAACAGGGATGTTAGCATATGCCAGATACTTTTGTAAGTCTTTAGCTGACACTCTAGGATTCTTCTTCACCTCATTGAGCAGTCTGCGCTGTGCTCTTGCAGTCATCTTTACAGGACGGCCACTCCTAGGGAGTGTAGCAGCAGTGCTGAACTTTCTCCATTTATAGACAATTTGTCTTACCGTGGACTGATGAACAGCAAGGCTTTTGGAGATACTTTTATAACCCTTTCCAGCTTTATGCAAGTCAACAATTCTTAATCGTAGATCTTCTGAGAGCTCTTTTGTGTGAGGCATCATTTACATCAGGCAATGCTTCTTGTGAAAAGAAAACCCAGAACTGGTGTGTGTTTTTTATAGGACAGGGCAGCTCTAACCAACACCTCCAATCTCATCTCATTGATTGGACTCCAGTTGGCTGACACCTCACTCCAATTAGCTTTTGGAGATGTCATTAGTCTAGGGGTTCACATACTTTTTCCACCTGCACTGTGAATGTTTACATGGTGTGTTCAATAACAACATGGTCAAATTTAATTATTTGTGTGTTATTAGTTTAAGCAGAGTGTGATTGTCTATTGTTGTGACTTAGATGAAGATCAGATCACATTTTATGACCAATTTGTGCAGAAATCCATATCATTCCGAAGGGTTCACATACTTTTGCTTGCAACTGTGTATCTCTTTGTCTATATCCTTAGCTATTTTCAGGGTAGTACTGTGTGAGTAATTTATGAAAATAATCACTGTCCAAGAGAAACTCCATAAATACTATTACTGCAATTACTAATAAAACAGCACTCCTCACAAAAGGCTTCTTATTGACACAAATTGTCAAGTACTTATGAATATAATTCAATACAATGTCAAGCTTTTGAGTTCAAAGACTAAGTTAAAAAGAAGTGTGCAACAATAATTCACAATTGAGGTTGTTCACAAAAAGGTCCAAGTATGTTTTTTGCATAAATCACAGATGATGTCAGTGAATATTTATGTTTCTTCCCTGCTTTCCACTGTGGTGTGTTTACTCCTTACCATAACACTGGGTACTCTATTCTCCAGAATACCATATGAGAAAGAAAAAGAGAGAGAGAGAGAGAGAGAGAGAGAGAGAGCGAGAGAGAGAGAGAGAGAGAGAGAGAGAGAGAGAGAGGGAAAGTGCAAACCACCATTATAGTATAGTAATTTATTAAATTAAAAAAATAGGATTTACACTCATATTTGTTGTCCTCTTAAAAAGATGGTTTGGTAAAAATTCCACTGGAAGCCTGTCCCAGAGAGCAGACTGCAGGACGCCGAGCATGGAGTTTTGTGTGAGTGTTTTGCAGTTCTATGACCGCTTTATCAAACCCCTCTGTTGAAATTGTGATGAAGCCGCAACATGTGTAAGGAATAAATGGAACTGGGAAATGTGCCATAAGGGCTGGTTGGTGAGAGGTGACACCTGATTAGAACAATTTGACTAGATTTTGCCCCCTTCTGGATCGCTATCTTGTCATGGTGTGAGCTGTGAGGTATACCATTTAGGGTCACCCAAGATGGGCAGGTCATGGCAGAGAGGTCAGACAAATTATGGTCCACTGGAGAAGGAACCAGCAACCCACTTCAGTATCTTTGCTTTATGGACAGCACAACCAGAGACATAATGATATGGCACCTGAAGATGAGCCCCTTAGGTCAGAAGGTGCCTACCACATTATTGAGGAAGAACAGAGGGCAAGTGCAAGTAACACTAGATGTAATGAAGTGGTTGGGCCAAAGCCAAAAGGACACCCAGCTGCGGAACAATTCAACATAGGAACAAGGAATGTTAGAACTACAAACCAAGGCAAAACTGGATGTGGTAAAACATGAGCTGACAAGATTAAACATTGATATCTTGGGAATTAGTGAACTTAAATGGACTAGAATGGGAAATTTCACATCAGACAACCACCAGAAATTCTACTGTGGTCAAGAATCCCGCAGAAGAAATGGAGTAGCCCTTATAATCAATCAAAGGGTGGCCACAACCCAATAAAAGACATAAGGATTTCAATTTGAATTCAAGGTAAGCCATTTAACATTACATTGATTCAAGACTATTCTCCAACCATGGATGCTGAAGAGGTTGAAGTTGACCAGGTCTATGAAGATATTCGACACATCATAGATATAACACCAAGAAAATATGTTACTATCATCGTAGGAGATCGGAATGCTAAAGCAGGGAACCAAAGGACATCTGGAATAACTGTCAAGTTTGGCCTTGGAGTACAAAATGAAGCAGAGATTAGTAGAATTTTGTCAGGATAATTCTCTGGTAATAGCAAACACCCTCTTCAGAGATGAATCTACGCATGGACATCCCTAGATGGACAATCTAGAAATCAGATTGACTATGTACTTTGTAGCTTATGATAATCTGCTTATTGCAAAGTTCAGAATTAAACTGAAGAAAATGAGGAAAAACTAAGAAGGCAAACTGGCTATCTGATGAGACTTTGAAAGTAGCCCAGGAAAGAAGGACAGCAAAAGGTAGTGGAGACAGGAAAACATTATTCCAACTGAATGCAGAATTTCAGAGGGTAACAAGAAGAGACAAGAAGGCATTCTAAAATGAGTGATGTAAAGAGATAGAAGAAGATCTCAAAAGCACTTTTCAGGCCAAAGTGGGCATGATAAAAGACAAAAAACAGTAGAGACTTAACAGAAGAAGATCAGATAAAGAAGAGGTGGCAGGATTACACTGAAGATCTATACAAGGAGGATCTTAACAGCAGTGATGACCTCAATAATTTGTCCACTGAGCTGGAGCAAGACATCTTGGGCCCTGAGATGCCTTGCTGATAGCAAGGCTGCAGGGGTTGATCACAACAAATCAACAGGGGTGTGGATCACAACAAAATGTGTCAAGTTCTTAAAGAGTTGGGAGTACCAGTACCTCCTGAAGAATCTGTATGTGGAACAAGAAGCCAAGGACAGAACCAAATATGGGACATCAGAATGGTTCAAGATCGGAAAAGGAGTGCAACAAGGTTGTATATTGTCACCTTATTTATTTAATTTATACACATCATGTGTATGGTCTGGGTAGGATGAATCCAAAGCCGGAATTAATATTGCTGGAAGAAATATGAGCAACCTCAGATACGAGGATGATACTACTCTGATGGCTGAAAGTAAGGAGGAACTAAGGACCTATTGAGGAGGGTAAAAGCTGACCTACTACTTAACATTAAAAATATGAAGTTCATGGCAAACGGAAATCTCAGTTCCTGACAAATAGTTGGGAAGAAGTGGAGGCAGTGAAAGATTTCATTTTCCTGGCATCCACAATCTCTTTAGATAGTGACGGTAGCCATGAAATTAAAAGACATTTACTTCTGGAGAGGAAAGCTATAGCAAGCTTGGAGAGTTTGTAAAAAAGTAAAGATATTAAACTATTAACAAAGGTCCACATAGTTCGAACTATGGTATTCCCAGCAGTAACATATGAATGTGAGAGCTGGACAATAAAGAAGTCTGAGGACTGTAGAGTTAACGACTATGAATTGTGGTGTTAGAGAAAACTACATAGAGTCCCTGGGACTGCAAGAAGATCCAATAAATCAGTACATCAGGAAATCAAGACAAACTGTTCACTAGAAGTTATGATCATGAGGCTGAAGCTCAAATATTTTGGCCATATCATGAGAAGGCAGGTTTCCCTAGAGAAGACTCTGATGCTGGAAAAGATTGAAGGCACACGAAGAAGGGGACGACAGAGGCGAAGATGGCTAGATGAGGTCAATGAAGCTGTGAACATGAACTTGATGGAGCTCAGAGGAGCAGTAACTGACAGATGTCCCTGGCGTGCTATTTCCCATAGGGTCATGGAGAGTCAGACATGACTGAATGACTAAACAACAAAAATACATGTTGCCCAGAAGGTGAAATTAAGTGTTATTGTACTAGCCTTGGAAGGTTGCTGGTCGTCTGCTTCAACAGGCCTGTTGTTGAGCGGTGCTGTGGATATTTTGTGCAGGGAATCACAAATCTTATAGCAGGAAAGGAACTGCCTGTAGAGTATATTGGCCTGAGGTGAGTCTTGGAATCTGAGGGTACGAAGGCTGGCGTTAACAAAAAAGGTTCTTCTACAAATTTGCTAAGAATTAAAGAATTTTCAGAGTGATTCTGTGATTTTCTTTTGTGAAATTGTCCACTATTTTTACAAACCAATGAACGTTTATAAAACCCACATGTTTTGTAACAAATAATTGCTCAGAATTTGGATGTGATTCCTCTGTTCCTTAAAATGGCACAGTTTTGAATAAAAAAAATTCTTCCACTCTTGATTGGCTTTTGTCACTGGGTGTACGTTAAACCTTGGTGATGATTGTTTGCTCTGGGGTCCTTTGCGGCACTGATTACAGTACCTCAGCTGGCACCAGAGAAACTCCGGGAGATCTATCTCTACTGGGACCTTTGTCCTTGGTCCATAGTGCACATGCCAATGGACTTACAGAGTGGAAAGAAACCATAAGGTAGAATTTGGATCCTTTGATTATATTGTGGTGTTAAACGTATTGTTTTGTTTGCAATATAATGTATAAATGTGATAGGTATAATTGGTATATATTGTGTAATTTGGGTTGGGTAATGGGAGTGTAAAAGTTAATTTTGCACTTGCCTAAGAGATACATGGTTAGTTTTATCTATAAACTGACCTTAAAGTGGGCACACAGAGCTAGGAATAAAATACATTTTTCCCACAAATTACAGCAGTTTTTAAAAGTATTTCTGACAAGCAGAGACACAGAAGTGGGCCAGCGCAGATTTGTACCTCCATCCTTTGTTTTATTTTAAGGATGTGTTGTGTAGAAGAAAACATTGAATAGCATAAGTAATTTTGTTATTTTAAAGTTTTTGTAAATTAGATTATTTTTGTGCAATCAGTGAAGTCACTGGTATATATTTTCAATTTTGATATTAACTTTGTGTCATTCTTTTTTGTGATCAAGGTATTTTAATGGAATATTCATGTGATTGCAGAATAAGTAATCAGTAACTCCGGGTCATTAAAGGTCTGAGTATGATTTCATAAGTGATAAAAATTATTGGACTATTATTGGAGACTAAGCAAATGCTTAAGGAGGGCCAGAGGAGGTGTGTAATTTATAGACATTTGTAAGTAGTATGGAACTTGACAGAGGGTAATTTGCCCTAGTAGAGGTAGTTCTGAAGAAAGCACGAGGAAGTTATTGAAAGGACTTTTTGCATGTGTAAACTGATCCGAAGTGGGGTCATAGATAGATTGTTGTTTGGATGAATTGCAGAAGGTAAAAAAAAAGAGAAACAGACAGTCTAAAGACATAATTTAGGGAACCCAATAGATTAAAGAAAATGTTGTTGTTGGGGATTAACAATTATCTTTAAAAATAAATAATTGTCTTACAGTTGACATGGTTGATTGTTTCTAAGTAAAATTATGTGTGGAAATGGCCTTTAATGGGCAGTTTCCAGATCACCTTTTTATATAATTAGCAAGATACTTGTTTTTCAATAATATTGTTCTGTTTGTCAAGTCAAGAAGCATGACCTGTATTGTCACTGTTGCAGCTTGAATCTTAAAGACATATAATTTTTTGTTTCTAACATGGTAATTTTATGTTTCAGCTGTGTTTCAAAATGATATAAAAGGAAAGCTTTTATGCTTGTTTATATTTCCCTAAATAGTCCTGCTGACAAAATAGATTGTTGTAAACATTTTGGATTCAAACCCTGGTATAAATGTAGTTTCAGTGAATAGGACATTTACATGAGCCATGGGCCTTGATTGCAGCTTTAGTAGGGTCGCAAGCTGGTTCTGGAGTGGCTGCAGGAAAGGACACATAGTGCACCGACGAAGCAATAGAATCGTTCATGTGCCACTCTGACAAGTGTTTAGTTAAAACGGCTCTGAGCTACTCCATGGAGAGTGGACAACAGATTACATGTGTACAAGCATAATATTTTACAACACCAAGACAGGAAATTAGTTGTGTTATGCATAAAAAGTAAAATCCCAGACTCGCGAGTGTGAGAATTCAATTAACACCCTCCTTTTTCCTAGAAAGGTGTATTGTATGAGCTAGTTGTAGCAAAATGGATAGCAGATCGAAGCAGTTTGTTCTGTAAGAGTAACAAAGAAAAAGGTGATGAAATCTGTTGCAGTATATAATTTGGAAGTACCCAGAATTGGATAAAGCAATAAAGGATTGTTGTGAGATGAAAGAACTGTATGTCTGGATGGATAATATTGAAGGGAAGTAAAATGAAGAAGAAAAAATATGATGTGACAAAATATTGTTTTGATAAGTGGGAAGCTGAATATGAACATTTGAGGAAACATGGGTTGACAGATGATCCCAATGCCCCCCTTACACTAAATCCCCATGTAAAGAAGATCCCATGGAGAACAGATGAAAATGTTAACTCAAAGGGAGGTAAAAAAAAATGGAAACAAACGGTACCCAGGCAGATGGGTAATGATGTGTGCTACTGGTGTGTAAGAGGGGCGGATGAGATGGAAGATTTATGAACAGGTCAAAGCAGCCACGTCAGTGCCCAGCAAGGAATGGAGATAATAAACATATCCCCAGAGAAATAGTTGCTTGAGATCATGATTACTATTACCCTGTACCTTTATGTGATAATCTTGCGGGGTGGACTGAGGAGGTAGCTCCAGATGACCCATGGACAAGAGATGGCTCATTTGAGCCAAGGAAATTTTTTCAGATGAAGGAAATGATAAATTAAGGGACGGGAGATCCCAAGCAGGTTTACAAATATATGTGGGAAGTTCAGAAAGTTTAGAGATTATATTTGCCAAAGAGTTGTGAAGGGCCATTTCCCAGTAATAAAAGGAATGTATCTTCTGATATCACAGCCAATGCAAATTGTTCCACCAAACCGAAATATATAGAGTTGTGGAGGGATGTGTTACAAAGCCTCCCTCCACTCTCTAAAGGGGCCAGTAAATGAATTGCTAAGTGTGAAAGATTAACGGCAGGCCAAACTCTAGCAATAGGAGATATAAAGATATGTGTGGTCACCTTTACACTTCATTGAACTGTAATAAGTATACATTATGATAAGTTGCTATCTCATGCCAGACAAGAGGTATAATACCTACAGAGATATTATGAGATCGAATCAGTAATTTTGCTGCAATTATAAATAAGATAATTAAATGTTATACTGAAAAAAGGGGTTTGCATGGTGTAGATATTGATCCATATGTGTAAAATAACATCCTCTTTTCTTAAATAAGTGATGTACAATACTAAATTCCCAGTTTTGGATAGGAGAAGTATCATCAGTAAAATAATTCGTAGTTTCTTCACCAAGATACTACCTCTGACAGGATAGATTAAACACTGCTTTAGTCATATTAGATAAATAGTATTGAAACTGTTCTAATGACAACCTTGCTGCCTTACCAGAAGCAAATGATTAATTGCTGCATATTCACTTTATATAGCCATATATTTTATTGACCATGATCTAAATTAAATTATTAACTTAATTTGATTATACTTTGTAGTATATTCCCATGTATACTACCCCTATTTTTCCCCAAAGTACCTTACAAGATTGAAAACAAATTTACAATCTAAAGGGATTGGGTGTGATACAAAAGGTGACAGATGCAAGGTGGTAGTGTGAAAGCAATAGGTTCAAGCAAGTGGAGGAGTCTGTGTGTTGTACTGTAGATTGTGTGAGTGATATTAAGCTGTGGAGTGTGCAGTTGTGCATATTAAGGCTGAAGGTGGTAAGCTTCTTTAAACCATGGGTTTTAGTGAGTTTTCAGAAGTTTTAAGGCAGGAGGATAGCCTAGTGGAACGAGGCATGGAGTTCCACAGAGTAGGGGCAGCAAGAGAAAAGTCCTGATGGTGGAAGTGGGGGGAGGTAATAAGAGAGGAGGAAAGAAGAAGGTCATTAGCACAGCAAAGAAGGTGGTTGGGGAGTATTTTGAGATGAGAACAGAGATATAAGTGGGGAGCACTGTTGTTGAGGGTTTTATACGTTAGGGTCATGATTTAATAAAAAATTATAATTCTGGAGCCTATGGGAAGCCATCAGAGTGATTGGCAGAGAGGTGTTGCAGACATTAAAAAAAATAAGAGCTGAGCCTAGAGGAGGCGTTCATTATGGATTGGAGTGGAGACAGATAGGTGATGGGGAGGCTAGCAAGGTTAGAGTTGCAGTAGTTAAAGCGATTTATGATTAGAGAATGTACAAGGATTTTAGTTGTGTCTTGTGTAAGATAGTGATGTACTTGGGATTTTTTTAGGTTTAAATTACAAGAATTTGGTATTGATTGTATGTGAGGAATGAAAGACAGGGTCTGGGAGGTGGGAGTGATGATGACATTGTCAACCGTAAAAGATATCTGAGGAATAAAAGCTGTAATAGAGGGTGAGAAGATTAGGAGTTCAGTCTCTGAGATGTCTAGTTTCAATTGATGGACAAAAATCCAGGAGGATATGCTGGAGTGGCAGTTGGCAACATATGCTAGCAGAGAGGGGGACAGATCTGGTGCTGAGAGGTAGATTTCATCTACATATAGATGAAACTGTAATCCCCCCAAAATGATTAGGGTATCAGGGAAGGATGTATAGATGGAGAAGGTGAGGGGGCCTAGTTTTGAACCTTGAGGTACATCAACAGTCAGGGGTGAGGCAAAGAAGAGGTGCCAGAGAAGGAGACACTAAATGATTGATATTCTAGGTATGATGTGAACCATGAGAGAGCTTTGTTCCGAATACCAAGAGAGTGGATATTTTGGATAAGGAGAAGGTGATCAACTGTATCAAAGGCAGCAGAGAGATCTAGGAGAATTAGAATAGAGAAGTGACCTTTTGTCTTGGCGGTGAGCAAGCTATTAGTGCCTTTTTTGAGACCTGCCTCTATGGAGTTTTGGGGCCAGAAGGCAGACTGAAAGGGGTTAAGAAGGGAGTTGGAGGAAATTAATTGGGTAAGGCGATTGTAGAAGAGCGGCATGAGCTGTTTTGAAACCAGGGGAAGTAGAAAGATAGTACAATAGTTAGATGCAGAAGCAGAGTCAGAGGAGAGTTTAATAATTATTGATGGTTAAAGATGATGGAAACTTGCCAGTGCTTATAGAAAGGTTGAATAGATGTGTGAGAAAAGTGTGGTAAAGAGAGGAGGGATGGGCTGTAATGGAATAGGATCAAGTGGACAAGTTATAAGGAGAGAGGTTGATAGTAGAGTAGAGCTTCATCCTCAGATTGGGAAAGGGTAAAGGCTTGGTGTTGTCAGATTGTAACTGAGGAAGTCTCTACTCTACTTTCAGACCTCTCGTGTTATAACTTATCCAGTTCCATTACAGTTATGCCCTCCCCTCTCTACCACACATCCCAGCTCTCACACATCAATTCAACCTTTCCCTATACACCGGTGAGTTTCCATCATATTTAAAATATGCTATAATTAAGAAACCCTCTATCTTCTGCATCTAACTACTCTCTCGAGAAAAGTCCTGAAGGCGGGAATCAGAGGAGGTGATAAGACACGAGGAAAGAAGAAAGTCGTTAGCAGAACAAAGAGCACTGGTGGGGGAGTATTTTGAGATGAGAGCGGTTATATAAGGGGGTGCAGTGTTGTTGAGGGCTTTGTAAGTTAGGGACATGATTTTAAATTTTATTCTGGATGTTACAGGAAGCCAGTGGAGAGATTGACAGAAAGGTGCAGCAGATGCTGAGCGATGAGTATGGAAATGAGTAATGAATCTGGCGGAGGCATTTATTATGGATTGGAGTGGAGACAGATGGGTGATGGGGAGGTGAGCAAGGAGAGAGTAGCAGTAATCGAGATATGTTGAGAGAGTGAATTAGGATTTTAGTTGTGTAAGGAAGAGACAAGTTTTAGTTAATCATTGTATATGAGGAATGAAGGAGAGGACAGGGTCCAATAGTACTCCAAAACAGTGGGCCTGTGAGGTGGGGGGTTATGATGACATTTTCAACAGTGAGAGATATATGAGGAATGGAAGCTGTATTTTAGTTATTTTGGTATCTACAGCTACCAGAGCTTTCAGTAGCAGTAACAGAAAGCTCATTAGAAGACAAGAACATATCCTTCTGAGAGAGTAAAAGAGAGAAAAAGTTGATAAAAGAAAATGGATGCCCCAGTAAATAATAATTTGGTATAAAACATAAAAATGGAAAGACTGTTTATTTTTTGCAGTTTTATTTTTTGTTTATTTTTTGCAGTTAGTTATTAGTTATTCAAAATCCCCTAAAGACAGAAAATGATGACTGTGGTGCTTATACCACTTCTCTAGCATTTGCTGATTTATGTATGTGAATTATTATTTATGTATTTTGAGATGAGAACAGAGATATAAGTGGGGAGCACTGTTGTTGAGGGTTTTATACGTTAGGGTCATGATTTAATAAAAAATTATAATTCTGGAGCCTATGGGAAGCCATCAGAGTGATTGGCAGAGAGGTGTTGCAGACATTAAAAAAAATAAGAGCTGAGCCTAGAGGAGGCGTTCATTATGGATTGGAGTGGAGACAGATAGGTGATGGGGAGGCTAGCAAGGTTAGAGTTGCAGTAGTTAAAGCGATTTATGATTAGAGAATGTACAAGGATTTTAGTTGTGTCTTGTGTAAGATAGTGATGTACTTGGGATTTTTTTAGGTTTAAATTACAAGAATTTGGTATTGATTGTATGTGAGGAATGAAAGACAGGGTCTGGGAGGTGGGAGTGATGATGACATTGTCAACCGTAAAAGATATCTGAGGAATAAAAGCTGTAATAGAGGGTGAGAAGATTAGGAGTTCAGTCTCTGAGATGTCTAGTTTCAATTGATGGACAAAAATCCAGGAGGATATGCTGGAGTGGCAGTTGGCAACATATGCTAGCAGAGAGGGGGACAGATATATGCTGAGAGGTAGATTTCATCTACATATAGATGAAACTGTGAACCCCCCAAAATGATTAGGGTATCAAGGAAGGATGTATAGATGGAGAAGGTGAGGGGGTCTAGTTTTGAACCTTGAGGTACATCAACAGTCAGGGGTGAGGCAAAGAAGAGGTGCCAGAGAAGGAGACACTAAATGATTGATATTCTAGGTATGATGTGAACCATGAGAGAGCTTTGTTCCGAATACCAAGAGAGTGGATATTTTGGATAAGGAGAAGGTGATCAACTGTATCAAAGGCAGCAGAGAGATCTAGGAGAATTAGAATAGAGAAGTGACCTTTTGTCTTGGCGGTGAGCAAGCTATTAGTGCCTTTTTTGAGACCTGCCTCTATGGAGTTTTGGGGCCAGAAGGCAGACTGAAAGGGGTTAAGAAGGGAGTTGGAGGAAATTAATTGGGTAAGGCGATTGTAGAAGAGCGGCATGAGCTGTTTTGAAACCAGGGGAAGTAGAAAGATAGTACAATAGTTAGATGCAGAAGCAGAGTCAGAGGAGAGTTTAATAATTATTGATGGTTAAAGATGATGGAAACTTGCCAGTGCTTATAGAAAGGTTGAGTAGATGTGTGAGAAAAGTGTGGTAAAGAGAGGAGGGATGGGCTGTGATGGAATAGGATCAAGTGGACAAGTTATAAGGAGAGAGGTTGATAGTAGAGTAGAGCTTCATCCTCAGATTGGGAAAGGGTAAAGGCTTGGTGTTGTCAGATTGTAACTGAGGAAGTCTCTACTCTACTTTCAGACCTCTCGTGTTATAACTTATCCAGTTCCATTACAGTTATGCCCTCCCCTCTCTACCACACATCCCAGCTCTCACACATCAATTCAACCTTTCCCTATACACCGGTGAGTTTCCATCATATTTAAAATATGCTATAATTAAGAAACCCTCTATCTTCTGCATCTAACTATCGCTCTGTCTCTTTACTTCTCCTGGTTTTAACACTGCTTGAGCTACAATCGCTTTCCCCAACTTATTTGCCTTCTTGACCCCTTCCGCTCTCACTTCCGGCCCTAACAATTTTGTTTCTATGAATTTGGTTTCTGGTAATCAACTTCTTGTGTTGGGAAGAGACACTGATTGAACAGAAAATTTGTGTCTACACAATTATGATTATTTGTATGTTTATTTGTAATATGCCAACATATTCCGTGGCACTGAACCAGGGTTAAGCATGAGGCAACACTAACATTTACACATAGCAAAGAGAGCCCTGTCTTTGAGTTTAGAATCTAGTGTGCGTGAAGCTTTTGCTGAAACACTGTACAAGATTGAAAACCTGCAAACTTATAATCAAATGAGTTGTGTATGGTGGGTCGGGTGAGAGATGTGTTGTGCATGTTAAGGTGGCAGGTGATAGGCTTCTTTAAACAGATGTGTTTTTAGTGAAGTCTTAAAGCATTAAGATAGTCTAGTGGAGCAAGGCAAGGAGTGCCAGAGAATATGGTCAAAACGAGAAAAGTCCTGAAGGCGGGAATCAGAGGAGGTGATAAGACACGAGGAAAGAAGAAAGTCGTTAGCAGAACAAAGAGCACTGGTGGGGGAGTATTTTGAGATGAGAGCGGTTATATAAGGGGGTGCAGTGTTGTTGAGGGCTTTGTAAGTTAGGGACATGATTTTAAATTTTATTCTGGATGTTACAGGAAGCCAGTGGAGAGATTGACAGAAAGGTGCAGCAGATGCTGAGCGATGAGTATGGAAATGAGTAATGAATCTGGCGGAGGCATTTATTATGGATTGGAGTGGAGACAGATGGGTGATGGGGAGGTGAGCAAGGAGAGAGTAGCAGTAATCGAGATATGTTGAGAGAGTGAATTAGGATTTTAGTTGTGTAAGGAAGAGACAAGTTTTAGTTAATCATTGTATATGAGGAATGAAGGAGAGGACAGGGTCCAATAGTACTCCAAAACAGTGGGCCTGTGAGGTGGGGGGTTATGATGACATTTTCAACAGTGAGAGATATATGAGGAATGGAAGCTGTATTTTAGTTATTTTGGTATCTACAGCTACCAGAGCTTTCAGTAGCAGTAACAGAAAGCTCATTAGAAGACAAGAACATATCCTTCTGAGAGAGTAAAAGAGAGAAAAAGTTGATAAAAGAAAATGGATGCCCCAGTAAATAATAATTTGGTATAAAACATAAAAATGGAAAGACTGTTTATTTTTTGCAGTTTTATTTTTTGTTTATTTTTTGCAGTTAGTTATTAGTTATTCAAAATCCCCTAAAGACAGAAAATGATCACTGTGGTGCTTATACCACTTCTCTAGCATTTGCTGATTTATGTATGTGAATTATTATTTATGTATTTTGAGATGAGAACAGAGATATAAGTGGGGAGCACTGTTGTTGAGGGTTTTATACGTTAGGGTCATGATTTAATAAAAAATTATAATTCTGGAGCCTATGGGAAGCCATCAGAGTGATTGGCAGAGAGGTGTTGCAGACATTAAAAAAAATAAGAGCTGAGCCTAGAGGAGGCGTTCATTATGGATTGGAGTGGAGACAGATAGGTGATGGGGAGGCTAGCAAGGTTAGAGTTGCAGTAGTTAAAGCGATTTATGATTAGAGAATGTACAAGGATTTTAGTTGTGTCTTGTGTAAGATAGTGATGTACTTGGGATTTTTTTAGGTTTAAATTACAAGAATTTGGTATTGATTGTATGTGAGGAATGAAAGACAGGGTCTGGGAGGTGGGAGTGATGATGACATTGTCAACCGTAAAAGATATCTGAGGAATAAAAGCTGTAATAGAGGGTGAGAAGATTAGGAGTTCAGTCTCTGAGATGTCTAGTTTCAATTGATGGACAAAAATCCAGGAGGATATGCTGGAGTGGCAGTTGGCAACATATGCTAGCAGAGAGGGGGACAGATCTTTTGCTGAGAGGTAGATTTCATCTACATATAGATGAAACTGTAATCCCCCCAAAATGATTAGGGTATCAGGGAAGGATGTATAGATGGAGAAGGTGAGGGGGCCTAGTTTTGAACCTTGAGGTACATCAACAGTCAGGGGTGAGGCAAAGAAGAGGTGCCAGAGAAGGAGACACTAAATGATTGATATTCTAGGTATGATGTGAACCATGAGAGAGCTTTGTTCCGAATACCAAGAGAGTGGATATTTTGGATAAGGAGAAGGTGATCAACTGTATCAAAGGCAGCAGAGAGATCTAGGAGAATTAGAATAGAGAAGTGACCTTTTGTCTTGGCGGTGAGCAAGCTATTAGTGCCTTTTTTGAGACCTGCCTCTATGGAGTTTTGGGGCCAGAAGGCAGACTGAAAGGGGTTAAGAAGGGAGTTGGAGGAAATTAATTGGGTAAGGCGATTGTAGAAGAGCGGCATGAGCTGTTTTGAAACCAGGGGAAGTAGAAAGATAGTACAATAGTTAGATGCAGAAGCAGAGTCAGAGGAGAGTTTAATAATTATTGATGGTTAAAGATGATGGAAACTTGCCAGTGCTTATAGAAAGGTTGATTAGATGTGTGAGAAAAGTGTGGTAAAGAGAGGAGGGATGGGCTGTAATGGAATAGGATCAAGTGGACAAGTTATAAGGAGAGAGGTTGATAGTAGAGTAGAGCTTCATCCTCAGATTGGGAAAGGGTAAAGGCTTGGTGTTGTCAGATTGTAACTGAGGAAGTCTCTACTCTACTTTCAGACCTCTCGTGTTATAACTTATCCAGTTCCATTACAGTTATGCCCTCCCCTCTCTACCACACATGCCAGCTCTCACACATCAATTCAACCTTTCCCTATACACCGGTGAGTTTCCATCATATTTAAAATATGCTATAATTAAGAAACCCTCTATCTTCTGCATCTAACTATCGCTCTGTCTCTTTACTTCTCCTGGTTTTAACACTGCTTGAGCTACAATCGCTTTCCCCAACTTATTTGCCTTCTTGACCCCTTCCGCTCTCACTTCCGGCCCTAACAATTTTGTTTCTATGAATTTGGTTTCTGGTAATCAACTTCTTGTGTTGGGAAGAGACACTGATTGAACAGAAAATTTGTGTCTACACAATTATGATTATTTGTATGTTTATTTGTAATATGCCAACATATTCCGTGGCACTGAACCAGGGTTAAGCATGAGGCAACACTAACATTTACACATAGCAAAGAGAGCCCTGTCTTTGAGTTTAGAATCTAGTGTGCGTGAAGCTTTTGCTGAAACACTGTACAAGATTAAAAACCTGCAAACTTATAATCAAATGAGTTGTGTATGGTGGGTCGGGTGAGAGATGTGTTGTGCATGTTAAGGTGGCAGGTGATAGGCTTCTTTAAACAGATGTGTTTTTAGTGAAGTCTTAAAGCATTAAGATAGTCTAGTGGAGCAAGGCAAGGAGTGCCAGAGAATATGGTCAAAACGAGAAAAGTCCTGAAGGCGGGAGTCAGAGGAGGTGATAAGACACGAGGAAAGAAGAAAGTCGTTAGCAGAACAAAGAGCACTGGTGGGGGAGTATTTTGAGATGAGAGCGGATATATAAGGGGGTGCAGTGTTGTTGAGGGCTTTGTAAGTTAGGGACATGATTTTAAATTTTATTCTGGATGTTACAGGAAGCCAGTGGAGAGATTGACAGAAAGATGCAGCAGATGCTGAGCGATGAGTATGGAAATGAGTAATGAATCTGGCGGAGGCATTTATTATGGATTGGAGTGGAGACAGATGGGTGATGGGGAGGTGAGCAAGGAGAGAGTAGCAGTAATCGAGATATGTTGAGAGAGTGAATTAGGATTTTAGTTGTGTAAGGAAGAGACAAGTTTTAGTTAATCATTGTATATGAGGAATGAAGGAGAGGACAGGGTCCAATAGTACTCCAAAACAGTGGGCCTGTGAGGTGGGGGGTTATGATGACATTTTCAACAGTGAGAGATATATGAGGAATGGAAGCTGTATTAGAGTTATTTTGGTATTTACAGCTACCAGAGCTTTCAGTAGCAGTAACAGAAAGCTCATTAGAAGACAAGAACATATCCTTCTGAGAGAGTAAAAGAGAGAACAAGTTGATAAAAGAAAATGGATGCCCCAGTAAATAATAATTTGGTATAAAACATAAAAATGGAAAGACTGTTTATTTTTTGCAGTTTTATTTTTTGTTTATTTTTTGCAGTTAGTTATTAGTTATTCAAAATCCCCTAAAGACAGAAAATGATCACTGTGGTGCTTATACCACTTCTCTAGCATTTGCTGATTTATGTATGTGAATTATCCACGCCCTATTTCCTGTTATCTGCTGTTGATACCTGGTATCACTCCGATGCAAGTCTAGCATTTTTCAATAGTGATTTAGTTAAAATTTAGGTTTAGCAGCCTTGATTCCATGTGGTTGATTCCATGTAATCACACTAATATGTGCAGATGAACCGCTGAAAATAATTTAGCAATTTGGTCTCTCTGGATAAACTATTTAGATTTTACAACATAATTCCATATAAATATAAAAGTGAATTTACTTAATTATTATATTTTTCTGGTCAAAGATTAATTTATTTAAAAATACCTTATTTTATATATTGCTTTTTTTTTAAGTTATATAGAATTCACTTTTACAAGTAAAGGTTTGTTTCTATGAATTGTTTTAATATTTGCAATATGTTCTGAATGAAAAATAAATAAAATATAAATCAGTTTTGTAGGTTTCTGTATGTCACTAATACGCAGAGAACAGTATGTACATTACAAGTTCATTTGAGGAGGGTTTCCAAGGTCAAAATAAAGGTTATGTATTAAAGTTAATGACTCCTACCAGGCAAACCCTGAGGATATAGAATTTCTTGGAGAGAGGATCATGGAACATGGAATACAGATAGAACAGAGATGGACAGCTTCTCGGAGGATCAGCTAAGCTTACAATTCCTCATGATCAAGGCTTGGTGAGAGTGTGAATCTCTGGATTGATGCTCACAATATATTTAACGGTGAAAATATGCAATAAGAGTTTTTAAATGTAGCACACCCCGAGTGCCACCTCAACAAAGAGTACTGTAAATGGGTATAGATCTTTTCATATTGTCTCTATTACCCAAAAACCTCAATCTAAAATTGCTATTTTTGACCTATTTCTGCGTCTCAAGCTCCAGGATCATAATTTCAAAATCTATTTTATTAAAAGTAATACCTACATTAATAACATTTGCTGTACTGTTCTCAGACTCACAGAATCTGAAACTTTATAGTGGGAGTACAGCAGTGCTGATTGATATGAGTAGCTGTTAATCATCATGAAAAAGTGTGATTACGGACCAGCAGCCTGTTATTTAAAAAAAAAAAAAAATATATATATATATATATATATATATATATATATATATTTTAGTAATAATATTAGCTTTGAATTTGCTATGTTTTGGCTGTCACTCAGTTATCCTCCCAAAAGATCAGTGTTTTTATCAGCACCTCCTTACCTCATATGGCTTGAGGTATCCATCTGTGAACAGCCAGACTTTACTGATACCTCAGAAGTCATATGCAAAAGGAAGCAGTTAATAAAGTAATGATATAATTAGGTATTGAAAACAATAATAATAATAATAATAATAATAATAATAATAATATCAACAACAACAATATTGTTATAATTGAGACCTATTGTGGCTATTTATGTCGAATTGGTATAATCACTAATATAGTTCCTAAAGTGTGTGTAATACTCCATTGGGAGTGCATGCACACTTTAGAAAAACTAGTTGTCCGTATTTTCGCACTAGCCGCACATGCAAACTGCGTGGCAGGAGCTGCGCATGCACAAAGCGCAGTGCAATCCGAGCATGTGCATGTGCAAAGCGCGGCGCAAGGAGGCGGAAAGGGACAGAGAGGGGGAAAGATACAGGGGAGGGAGGAAGTGAGAAAGATACAGGGGAAAGGGGGAAAGAGACAGAGGGGAAAAGGGACACAGGGGCGGGAGGAGGGGGGAAAGGGACACAGGGGCAGGGGGAAAGAGACACAGGGGAGGGGGGGAAAGAGACAGGGGGAACGAGACAGGTAGAAGGGGGAAAGAGACAAAGGGGAGGGAGGAGGGAGGGAAGAGACACAGGGGAGGGGGGCAGAGACATGGGGGGACACATGGGAGAGAGGAAGAGATGCATGGGAGAGGGGAAGAGACAAGGGGAAGGGGGAAAGAGACTGGGGGAACGAGACAGGGAGAAGGGGGAAAGAGACACAGGGGAGGGGGCAGAGACACGGGGGAGGGGGGCAGAGACACAGGGGGGACACATGGGAGAGGGGAAGAGATACAGGGTAGAGAGTGGGGGAAGAGACACGGGGGATGGGCAAAGAGACACAGGGGAAGGGGGGAGAGACCCAGGGGAGTAAGGAGGGGGGGAAGAGACACAGGGGAGGGGGGCAGAGACACACACAGGAGAGGGGAGGGAAGAGACATGAGGGAAAGAGACACAGGGGAGGGGGGAAGAAATACAGGGGAGAGAGAGTGGGGGAAAAGACACTAGGGGGAGAGACATAGGGGAGGGAGAGGGGGGAAAGAGATAAAGGGGAAGGAGGGAAAAAATATTATCCCGTCATTTATATTACTTCATAATAATAAGCTAGCCCCACCACCCAGTAACACCCATCACTAATATAGTTGTCGTACTGTGAGTTGTCATCCCGTTGTGGCCCATATGGCCGCAACTGCGAGCCTTGCAAAGCAAGGCGAGCCGTTGAGGCACGCCGCAGGACTTAGGCTGCAATTAGCTCCGAAGACGCTCATTGCACTTTGAGCCTTGCAAAGCGAGGCGAGCAGTTGAGGCGCGCGGGACTTAGGCTGCAATGAGCGTCGAAGGTGCTCATTGCAGGGGTGGATGCGCGGGACTTAGTTGGCACTCATCCCGAGACATACAGGACTTGGCCAAAATTACGGCCCATATGACTTAGGATCCGAAGCATGTAGATGGACTGCAGGGCTCACAAAAATACGACTGTAACGGCTGAACCACGGAACTGGAAAAAATGCAAAAACACACAAATATGCATTGCATTCACTTACACACTCACACACAGCACAGGGGGAGAGCCAGGGAGCCTGTGAGTGAGGTAGCAAGTTAATTTGAGGCATATTTTGCCTTTTCTCAAGATTAAAATTCACAGAAGCAAGAGAAAAAAATGGGTGCCTCAAAAAACGTAAGACGACGAAAACGAGGGCGAAGGACGTAAAACGAGTTGAGGCACGCAAGACTTAGGCTGCAATGAGCGCCAAGGGTGATCATTGTACTGCAAACCTCGCTTCTTGAGGTGTGCAGTTAAAGCACACGGTACTTAGGCTGCAATGAGCGCCGAAGGAGATCATTGCAGGGGTGGACATGCGGAAATTAGTTGGCGCTCATCCAGAGACACACGGGACATGGCCAAAATTACGGGCCATATGACTTAGGATTTGAAGCACGTAGATGGACTGCGGTGAATGTAAAAATACAACTTTAACGGCCAAACCACGAACTGGAAAAACATTCAAAAACACACAAATATGCCTCAAATTCACGTACACACTCACACACAGCACAGGGGGAGAGCCAGTAAAGTAGACGGGGGAAGAGGCTTACAATCAGCACCGGGGCTCGCAATGAGCGCTGAAAGTGCTCAGAGGGGCCATATCCTCGCATTTTGTGGCAAACAGCATTGCCAGGCTTCAAATGTTATTGCCGTCGCTAGTGGTAATGATAAAAGTAATTAGCAATATTTGCTTAATCAGTGGTGAATTTAAACAAATGATATTAATTCAAGAGTAAATCCAGGATTCCTTCCCTAGGGTTGAATAATTTACCAGCCAGAGCATGGAGAGAACAATTCATGCACAGTATATTTTGCAAATTTCATATGTTTTGTAAAGTACAGCTCAATATGTTTTATTGAAAAAATGTTTTGTAATATTTAAAACCAATGTAGAAATGATTTAATGTAGTGTCTGAATATGTTTGACTGGTTTTATTTGCAGTTACTTGAAAATTCCTCTAATTTGTTATATACATAAGTCACGTGCTGGAAACCTCCAATGTCACATGAGAGGTCAAATCTTAGAATATATGAATTGCAGGTTAACACGGCAAGGGTGAGGTTTGCAAAGATTGCTGTATTTTATTCTATGAGACATAAGTACTGACAATTAATATTTCCAAGAATTCTCTAACGCATTCCCGTTAGTACATATGGGCCCCATTATCAGAAACAGTGCAAACCACAACTCCAATAAAAAATGACATTAATATAAAAATATGTGCTTTCAATGCATCTGGTAATATCAAAAATTATTCACCCATATCATACATAGGCTGTTTTGCTCAACCATGAATGCACTTTGAAAGATAAGATTATAGTAGTGTTCCTGAATATGTCATGTAAATAAATGGTGGATAGCAGCAAAAAAGAAGCAAAATTATCTTTAGATATGATCTGACAACCTGGCACTTATCTTGCAGACAAATGGGAGAACCGTAGAGATGCCAGGAAATGTATTTTCCTATGTTGGCATCTATGCCTCCTCCCAGAAGTCATTGGGGCATGGTCACTAAAATAAATGTGTGTTACAGTACCATTAACTTTGTGAATTAATTATGGAGTAAGACAAATCAAATGCACTGAATGAAATAGACATTAAACTGCTTGCTTTCCCATGCCAAATCATACAAAATGAAAACTCAATATGGCCATACAAAGTCCAGGCTGTTTAATTGTGTTCATAGAGACCTAGAGCACTGTAGTCAAATACAGTATGTCATTTGTTCCTCAAGCATGACAATGTGAGGGTTTGCCTAAGGAGCTAGATAGTGGAAAGGTAAATAGCATTGGATGCACATTAAATACTATATTTTACAATACCATGTAATTACCTAATTTTAAGTGTTTGCTACATTTACATAAACAATTTGCATATCACACTGTTTTGCACAGCTGGAGGCAAATTGTGTCTTAATATGTAATTTTCACTTGGTTTATATATGAGAGAGCTGAAGATGGTGACTTGCTTTTATGCAATAAGTCCATTGTAACATGGAAAGCCATGAGTACAGAAAATACATAATGTTTAATTCAGCCATAATATATTAGATATAGAGATAAGGAGATCAAAGAGAGAAACCAATTGTTCTCAAAACCTTCCACATTTCTAAAGTTCATTTTCATGTTTTGTGTAAATAGGATAGGGCCAGATCTAATATTGACCTGGAAACTAAAATGTTACAAATGCAGAACATTCATTTAAAGGGACATGGAACAGAACTGATTTTCTCAGGCTTTTAAGAAGGAATATTTGAAACATTACAAATACTATTTTTGCATGAAGAAATACTATGTAAAACTTTAAACTTCATTGAGACTAACAGGAAATGCAGAGATCGTACTTTAGTCTGTAGATCTCATTGGCTGACAGAGGGCAAGTCCCAAGAGCAGTTAAACATGTAAATATGTTTATTATTATTAATATTATTATTATTAATAATAATAATAATAACAATAATAATAATAATAATAACATTGTTATAATGTGGACCTCTATTGTGGCTACTTAAGGTGGATTGGCTATTTAAAGTGGACCTTCATTTAAAAAAAAGAAAACACATTTTCAAATACCCTCTTTCTGATGCAACAAAGAAAATGATTCTTTTAATTTCTCTTTAAAATTATGAAATTATTAATGTTATAAGTACAATTATGAGTTAGTAAGCTTGGTATACACTTTATAAATAAAACATACCAGACATACATATAGGGAGTGGAGGAAATAATGGAAACAATTAATATATTAATATAAAGGACCAAATAAGGAGTAGGGCCACCATTTCCCTTCAGAACAGCTTCAGTCCTTGCAGAATACTGTCATACACATCCAGCACTTTGTGTAGTGGTGTATTACTCCATTACTCCAGAACAAAAGCCTCCCTCCATGCTTAAGAGGTAGCAGCAGACATTGTGGATTGAGGGCAATCTTCTTTTTCACATATATAACTCAAGTTTATATATTAAGTTCCTAAAATGCCTAACACTCAACAGTTAATGCAAACAATATAAAAAAAAGAAAACTTTATTGCACCAAAAAGTAAGCTAAAGTTAAAAAGGTATGTATTGTCCAAACTAACTGGTGACACCAAAACAGTCTCTTAGCAGTTAGAAAATACTGGTTTGGTAAACAATTACAATAATATTGAATGGAGAGCCTGGACGAAGTAGGTGTGGTCAAGAGCTCCACACCACAGGTAAGCATAGTTTGGACAAATACATACCTTTTTAACTTCGGCATACTTTTTGGTTTTCTTTTTTTTTTATATTGTTTGCAATCTTCTTTTTCTAAACATAAACCCATCTGAAAGAAGGCATTAGGGTGAAAGATGATTCATCCGCACATATTACTTTTTCCATAGTCTGACTATAATTGACATTATGGGACTATAAAAATAATTAAAAAACAGAGTGCTTTTGCCATAAAATACACACACAATCACATGGTAGGAATTTTCGTTGCCCCTCCAAAGTGGGTTGAAGATATTCCTTGGCAAATATCACTGTGGTAACACAAATTCCCTACAATTAGCCACTTTTAATTTCTAATGCCCATCCTGGATTTTTTATTATTATGTTTTAATCGCAGCTGTAATCACGATTTAATAAAATTATTGTTTTTTAAAAAGAGTTACTTTTCCCATTTATATCCTATATCTTTGTGTGTTAGCCTAAGACACAGGCAGTTACAGAATGGCAACTGTGACATAAATTCCAGCTGTGTGAAGCTCACAACTTACAGTTTGTTGTGCAGACAGCATCAGAGAGCTGTTGAATCCTGTACTTTTATGGCATTTAGCAATCCTGTGAATTGCCCGTCTATCCTTGTCATTGAGCTTAGGCTTGGGATCCCTGTATCTCTTTACTGATGCAGTTTGTTCAAGTTTGGCATATGCCGTCATTGGTTTTGAGACTGTTCACCTAAACACATTGAGACGTTTTATTGTTTTTGAGACTGATGTACCTTCAATTCAGGTACAGACTATCTGGCCTCTTTGGAGCTTTGTTAGTTTCCTCAGATTGCTTTGAAAACTCCCATATCAAAAGCTTTTTTTTTCTGCGGTTAAAAAATCCTGTTACTATGTTATTTTATGGAGTCTATTTCACAAGTATAATTTGGTAAACATTGTGATAAATTGCCTCTATAGAATAAAATAGAAACATGATATTATTACATTCTCTTTCTTACTTGTCAGGGGACAAAGTCCTGACCAAGCCCCTCACACATCTGTGAGTTTAATGAAACACTTATAGCCCAAAGGCTCATAGCAAAAGTATTATCTATCTTATGACCTAAGCTTTATAAGTGCAGTGGCACTGGTCTATGGTTAGTGTGGATTAGGCAATCACATAGCCTGGCTTAGCTATTGTAGGCCAATTAAGCAAGCTTTGGGGCAAGACTGAGCCTTCAGAGAGGAATAACCTCTATGTTGGTCATAGTAAACCTATTTTTTGCCTTTCAATCGATTATGTTTCCTTTAGTTGTCATATGACCACTTTGATATATGACTTTGTTTTCACTTGGGATCTGTATTATTCCAGTAAGCAAAAAAAAAAAAATAACTAATGTAGTATTCTTGCAAAACAATCCTAAATTGTTTTAAAGTCAATTTCTTTTTATTTGATTACAATAAACTATGTCTCTGCAATACTGCTTATACATGAACGCTAATGACTGGGGAGAAAATTAGAAAATCATTGATATACTCCATATACATATTGGTACAAGCGATCTTGTTGTGTTCCATCTTCATATTGAGTGCAAATGATATGTTGTGTGTTGTTTGGGGAAAAAAACATAGGCACATACCACTTTTTACTTAGAAACCCAGTCATGATACCAAAACACAGAGTCCTGTAAAATGTTCCTCTCATTAGAGTTTATTTAGACAAAAAAACATAGGTCAGCAGCAGGACATCCAAAATGCTACTGGCTCACTGGCTGACAGAAATATATCCAAACATAGCTTTTATAATTGTTTAGATAAAGACAATGGGACAATCCATCTCCACCACCAAAACATGGTACAACCCACTAACAACCAATGAAAGACTATTTACATTCTGATATCCAATACGATATAACACGTCACGATAGAGGCGCAAAAAATACTTATTTCTTATCTTCTGTGCAAAGGGAAAGAGTTGACCTTATATATGGCTGAAACACATATTTTGTTTATGCTAAAAAGTTGTTTACTGTCTGGAGCTGAAACTGCTAAATCATGGGTCATGCAGATGTAACTATTTCATAACGTATATCTTACAAAATGGAAAATACTGGTTCACAGCTTACGTCTTAGCCAAATATCACACTTACTGATAAAAGTGACAGTTGTTATTTATATATATATATATATATATATATATATATATATATATATATATATATAGACTCTAAAAATGTAAGGATATTTGTATTATTTCCACCATGCTAATCCATTTTGTATTCCTGGTAGAGATACTGAAGTGGATTGCTAGCTCAATGGGCCAAAGCATACTGCTCCCGGTATTCCTAGGTCTCCCATCCAAGTACTGACCAGGCACAACCCTGCTCAGCTTCAGGATGGTGTGACCTCTTGATTCCCTGACTGGAATCGAACCCAGGTTGCAGCAGTGAAGGCACCAAATCCTAACCACTGGAGCACCAGGGAACTAGCAAATGATAAATGCCCCCTTAAAATCAATTTTGGCTGTAGCTATTCTCCCAACACCTCTTGGGGCAAGGTCAGGGGATAGCAACCCTTAATAGTTATTTTACTGAGCCCTGATCTTACTAGTGGGAAAAAAGAGAATCCATATCCTGCAGGGGAATTGGCTCCTCTTTGAAGCCTATCCTGAGTTTTTCTTCAATGTATTTCTCAATATGGTGAAGTTTCAGGAATCAATAGAGGATCGGTCCTACAATATGTAGCTCTATACTTGCTGCAAATGCTACATCAAGTAGAGAACAACACATACATTATACCAATACGTTGCAGTATAATGGACAGAAATGCTACATTGTTCATAGTAGCACCAAAAAACTAAAACTAACCAGGTGACACACAGCGTTTTGTGTATATAAGAGACCAAACCAAACTTTTGTGACTAAATATACAGGTCTGAGATTACAAAGGGAAACAGTCACACAGGAAATTTATATTGGAGGGGACAGTTGGCATCATCTAAAGGTTTCAAGGAATTAGATTGTATAATTGCACAAGGGAAATCAAAGCAACAACTAAATGAAACAAGAATTGCAATAGAAATAATCCTAGCAAGTTCTTTAAATATATTAATTAAATTGATAAGAACAGGGGAATATAAATGCTTTTAGCCAAAGGCAGATGTGCATTGTGGGTAGGGTAGGGAGAAAATAGCAATACTGTATTCACCATTGTTAAGGCTCTCTGCTCAGTCATAGCAAGACTATCATATATTTTGCCCATTATCAAATGTAGTTCCTTAAGAGAATGTTTTAAACACCACAGTGGTCTCTGGTAAATCTGTACACTACCACCTGCTGCTAAAAGGTCCCAAATGCCTTGCAAGACATCAGTTTAGAAAAAAATTACAAATAATACAGAAAGAAAGCAAAAATCTTTCAGAACTGAAAACACATATTCATTTTTCACTTCACTTAATTTTGGAGCTGCGAGACACCTCTCCCATATGATATTTACTCTAAAGGACTACTGTAAAGATTTGGCTTTCATAACTTTAATACTAAAGCTCAGCATAAACAATACATTTTTAATTTATTGTGATTAGAAAATTTGGATCTTTTGTGAGAAAACAAATATTTGGGTTTCCCCTTGTGTCTAGGCCATAAGTCCCCCCATATTTCACAAACTCTGATAGATAGAAGGGAGGAACTCCAGCCTAATGAGCCTAATGACCAGGGAAAAGGCAACTTTTTCCGTTTGCATTCTCTCAAAAGATCAACTTGAAAAGTTGCTTATGCTGATCTTTACTACCCAAGTGTTATGGAAGCTGGACCATTATAGAATCTGTTACGACCCAGAGTTGAGGGGCCATGTACGACCCACACATCCTGATTTTAGCTTACTGGAATTCCTCTAGGTCGTGGATTTTGAGGTTTACTCTCAGTGCCCAGCCTCCACAGTCAGCCCAGGAATGACCAGTCCTCATGACACAGGAACACAGGAAAGCAATACTACTAGGAGCAGGGTTGAAGGCAGAGTCCACAAAAATAAAATTATTATATTCCCGCAGAATGAAACACATACCTCAAATTATGTATGTTCAACTGACAATCATTTATTGATCTGACACACTAGATTATTGAGAAAGTGGCCATACAGTAGTGTTTCATTTGTTTAATAATGCATTATTAATTAAATAGTGCTTGAAGAAATATATATGTCAGTGTAGACTTTATGACTTACATTGGGATTTTATCAATATTCATACAGATCTTCTTCTCTTCATACCCTATTGGGTGTCCAGGAGGGGGAGAGAGGACCTGCCTAGGTGCCTGTCCTAAAATTGCCACAGATGTAGAGGGAGATAAATATTCCTATAAGGACAGCCTCCTGGAAAGAAAAGTGTATCTATCATATGTGAATAACTGCAGATGAAGTCAAAAGAAGAAAATCCTTAATGATGGTAGATGGTGATGGGCAAAGCTATTTATACGAACATGGAGGTTGCCAAAACTGTTGTGCACCATTAGATTTAGGCTTGAATTTAATTTCATAAAATGGTTTATAATTTTAAGATGGATCAAGAACTGACTTAGATTATGGCATTTTTGTTATTACAGTGCTTGAAGCTCTCCCATAAGAAGCTCAGATAATAAGAATGGAGGCTGTGATTTTCACTTTAATGATTTTAACTTTATTGGTTTTCTAATAACACTTTAAAACACTTGGAGAAATGGATCAAAGGTATTTGCCTCTCATACGAAAGGTTGTGAGTTCAAATTACTTCTGTCTAAATAAAAAATCTAGAGTAGTTGTGACGATTTGAGGGTAGGGGCTATACAAGCACAGGGCAGCCTGCTATAGACTACAGGTTAACTACTCACGAGGACCGTTTATTTATAACGCTCCGACATATTCTTTAGTGCAGTATACAGCTTGGAGCTGGTAAAAAATTACTTCAATAATAATATCACTAAATAGAGAGTTCTACAGTGAATAAATACCAGTCCCCATAATCAAGTGAAAAGCAAACATTCGAAAAATTGGAGAAAAAGACACTTATACAGTGGATATAAAAAGTCTACACACCCCTGTTAAAATGTCAGGTTTCTGTGCTGTAAAAAAATTAGACAAAGATAAATAATTTCAGAACTTTTTCCACCTTTAATGTGACCTATAAACTGTACAACTCAATTGAAAAACAAACTGAAATATTTTAGGTAGAGGGAAGAAAAAAAATAAAAATAAAATAATATGGTTGCATAAGTATGCACACCCTTAAACTAATACTTTGTTGAAGCACCTTTTGATTTTATTACAGCTCTCAGTCTTTTTGGGTAGGAGTCTATCAGCATGGCACATTTTGACTGGGCAAGATTTGCCCACTCTTCTTTGCAAAAACACTCCAAATCTGTCAGATTGCGAGGGCATCTCCGGTGCACAGCCCTCTTCAGATCACCCCACAGATTTTCAATCGGATTCAGGTCTGGGCTCTGGCTGGGCCATTCCAAAACTTTAATTTTCTTCTGGTGAAGCCATTCCTTTGTTGATTTGGATGTATGCTTTGGGTCGTTGTCATGCTGAAAGATGAAGTTCCTCTTCATGTTCAGCTTTCTAGCAGAAGCCTGAAGGTTTTGTGCCAATATTGACTGGTATTTGGAACTGTTCATAATTCCCTCTATCTTAACTAAGGCCCCAGCTCCAGCTGAAGAAAAACAGCCCCAAAGCATGATGCTGCCACCACCATGCTTCACTGTGGGTATGGTGTTCTTTTGGTGATGTGCAGTGTTGTTTTTGCACGAAACATATCTTTTGGAATTATGGCCAAAAAGTTCAACCATGGTTTCATCAGACCATAACACCTTTTCCCACATGCTTTTGGGAGACTTCAAATGTGTTTTTGCAAAATGTAGCCTGGCTTGGATGTTTTTCTTCGTAAGAAAAGGCTTTCATCTTGCCACTCTACCCCATAGTGCAGACATATGAAGAATACAGGAGATTGTTGTCACATGTACCACACAGCCAGTACTTGCCAGATATTCCTGCAGCTCCTTTAATGTTGCTGTAGGCCTCTTGGTAGCCTCCCAGACCAGTTTTCTTCTCGTCTTTTCATCAATTTTGGAGGGAGCTCCAGTTTTTGTTAAAGTCACTGTTGTGCCATATTTTCTCCACTTGATAATGACTGTCTTCACAGTGTTCCATGGTATATCTAATGCCTTGGAAATTCTTTTGTACCCTTCTCCTGACTGATACGTTTTAACAATGAGATCCCTGTGATGCTTTGGAAGCTCTCTGTGGACCATGGCTTTTGCAGTGGGATGCTGTAGGAAAGACAAACTAGAGCAGCTGAACTCTATTTGGGGTTAATCAGAGGCACTTTAAATGATGGCAGGTGTATGCTGACTCCTACTTAACACGATTTGGAATGTGATTGCTTAATTCTGAACACAGCTACATCCCCAGTTATAAGAGGGTGTGCAGACTTATGCAACCCCTTTTTTTTTTTTTTTTTCTTCCCTCCACCTAAAAGATTTTAGTTTGTTTTTCAATTGAGGTGTATAGTTTATAGGTCACATTAAAGGTGGAAAAAGTTCTGAAATGATTTATCTTTGTCTCATTTTTTACAGCACAGAAACCTGACATTTTAACATCCACTGTATATATATATATGGTGGCAACTCCTTAGAGATGAGAGATAATCTTGAAATATATAAGAAAATTACCAATCACTATCAAATACAAAAAACAGTTTTATTGTAGTACAGTTAAAACAGAATCATGACATACATAAAAAATGAAAAACATATACAGTCCATATTAGAAATGTGTAAGACTGATAATCAATATAATGGAAAACCACAATTATTTAAACAGGTGATGCTCAATTAAAAAATTATAGCACTGCCAAGGCTTAATAATAATACTAATAATAATAGAATAAATTGTTGGTTTAAATTAATATAAAATTAATTGAATTACATACATCAATTTATACAAAGTGTAAGAAAAGTGCAAAAATATTATCCCTGAGTATTTCAGTGGTAGCAGAGCCTGCCACTTACTCCTTTATACTAACTCACCTAACACCTGCCTGTATTAATCCTTTCCCTGTGTCTAGTGGCAGAACTGACACAGGGAATTTATGGAAAATAGAACACCTTTTTGTGGTTTAGATTTTTTGAAAACCACAAAAAAAAAAAAAATGTTAATTTACTTTTATTCATCCTATAAAAATTCCACTGTATAAAATATGGACAGTTAAAAACTGAGAATACAGTGTCGTCGTAATAATCCCAATTTATTTATATTTCTTATTATATTTCTTATATAATGTTTATAGCAGTGGCTTTATACTTTCTTTACACTTGTTTATTGAGTATGTTAAGACGTTTTTATCAAGAGGTTTGAGAAAAGAAAAGTTTAATGAACTTTACTTTTGAACAACAAAAGTGCTTGTGCTGTGCAATAAACTTCTAACTAAATAAAGTGCTTGTGCTTTTTTCATCAATAATATTTACAAATATATAAAAGGTGTTCAATCACCACACTTCATGTGCAGTTATATTTCCCTTTGTTTTTATATGTGCCGTTTTTTTTAAGTGCTTATTTAATATTTATTTGTGCTTTATAATTGTGCACCTACGTAGTGCTATGGAATCCCTTTTGTAAAGTGCTTTTAGTGCCTTTTAGGAAGTTTTTATAAACTTCCTCTCCATTGCAGTGTTTTTGCGTTATGGCTTTTATCAATACCTCATGGTCATTAGGGTATATGATCACTACTTTTACCCAAACATTTACCTTGTGGTTGTGTTGTAATATACATCACTACTATACTGTAGGGCTGTAAATATTGGCCTAAAATTCTAAATCGATGGAACTGCCTCTTAGTATAATCACTCAGTTTCTATATTATCTCTGGTCACTGTAAATGTCTTTTGTTTGCTACTAGACGCTCTATGGCACTGTTATCACTATGTTGTGAAGCCTTGCTGCTTAGACAGGTTGTAAACGCTGTCTCCTGGTTATGACGTCATTAAGTATGCATACCAATTTTTCAAAGGCTACCAAGAGACTCCAGATCTGCGTCTTCTTAGGGCGCTTAATAGGACTTGTTACAGTCAAACAGGAGCAAAATAAAAGACACACAATTTCTATATGTCTCCAGAAGTGAACTGTTTTATTTTGAAAAGTCAAACAATATTTATAGGGTACAGATAGATACAGATAGGTGTATACAGCATAACAATAACAGTGGCAGACAAACACAAGAGATAAACTCCACATGGGGTCTAACAGTAGCTTCCTGAGAGCAATAGGCTTAACCTCCAATACACATCCTGCAGTCTCTAGCACATATCAGATGTGATTAACCTTATCTGGCAAACAATGGGACAAAAACAGATTACAAATTCAATGTATATGTTTTTGCAGATAATCCACTGCTGGAGCCAAGCAGTCTGTGCTTTTATAGTGGCTCAATGGTCCAACACCCAGGCCGAGAAAAATGGGTCCGTGAGATTAATCCACCACCCCCCAAACTACAGTTTATAAAGGTTTGTGGTTTTATCCTTTAACCTAAATAAAATTTATAATAAATAAGCAGCCCTTAATTGCTAATATGTTTACAAATGCTAAAATTAAAATGTGGCAATCCTTAATGCCAATACTTTTAATGCAGCCAATTAAAATTAATATGCAGGGCCCTTAAATGTTAGAAAATTTGCTCAAACTGGAAACTCAATCAAGGTTATGACTTCCCATGGTATAAAACGCCTGCATATTTAATGTTTTTATTTTCTAAAGATATTTTGACATATCATGTGTAGTTCTTGCGGCAGGATACTTTTTTGTCTGTGTTTGTATGGAAGCATTGACATGTTCAGACATAGTGTGTGCTTTTCTGTGCTCTAAGCTATTTTTTTATCTAATGGCCAAAACAATGTGGTGGGAGGCTAAATGTTCCCAGACACAGACTAACCTTGAACTAACCTAAAAAATAGATCCAACAAATTTTTCTTATACAACGAAAAAAAGTTGTGGTCGGGGATAAGGAGCTTCTGACATAGGTACTTAGTCTTGGGGGCCTCAGATTTGGTATATTGCACAAGATAATGTACAAAAGCACATAAATTGTGTGTATTACTAATAATCTCAGAGCATCGCAGACTATTGCTGTAGTCTCTTAAATTCTCAAGGGGCCCTCACACCTATTAAAGAAACTTGAGATGATATCATTGATTTCGACTTCCTTGATTAATGACTGCCCAGTGAGAGCTGCAGGAGAATTTCCCACAACATTCTTCAAAATGGCATACTACATGTATACAGTGGCCCTTTTACGTATTACATATCATATACAGTGTTTGACAACTCCACTGAATTTGTAGGGCAAACGATGCTAAAACATGCTTTTTCACTCTTTGTTACAGAGGATCATTACGAAAAGATTAACAGGGATATGAACTGTGATTAACAGAAGTTAACAATTAATTTCCACTAATGGAGAATTGGCACGGGGGTAGCACAACTTTGCACCACCTGAAGCATGTGCGCACCCACAACAGCGCACCCGTCAATTGCGAGACTCGACATCTGCGCTCTGGACCAGCACGCCCTCAGGTAAGTTGGGCTTAGGGGTGTTAGCTTTTAGGGTGAGTGGTCTTTGGGTGGGCTTAGAGGTTTTGGGTGTTAGCTTTTAGGGTTAGGGCTCTTTGAGTGGCCTTAGGGGTGTTAGGTTTAGCTTTTAGGGTTAGTGGTCTCTTTAATATAAATGAACAGTGGGCAATGCCAGTATTTTATTTAACATATGTACACAACAAACAGTGTCAGTCTTATGCTTAAAATTGGTGCTCTTATTTAATATATAATTGGCAGGACCAATCTTCTGTTTAATATAAAGGCACAGTGGGCAATGCCAGTGTTTTATTTCATAGGAATTTACCCTATGCACATACTGGACAGTGCCAGTCTTTTATCTAATATGAATACATAGTGAGCATTGCCTGCCTTCTTTTTAATGTACATGCACAGTGATTAGTACTAGTCTTCTCTTTAATCGTGTATTATATGGGTTGTTTGGGTCTTTAATATAGATACACAGTGGGCATTTCCAGCATCATATCTAATGTAAGTATGTAGTGCCAGTCTCTGCATAAAACAGCTGCACTGCTGGCGGTGCCTGTCGTCTGCTTAATATAGGTTTACTGAGGGCAGTCTTCTATCTGCTATAGTTACACAGTGGGCAGTGCCAGCTCTCTATCACATATATAGTTGTGAGCGTACGGGTCGTTGCTCACGCTTGCGGGCTCGCATAGCGAGCCCGCAAGAACTGCGTCCCTCGCAAAGAGAGGGACGCAGTTCCCCGCAAATGCGGGTCCTCGCGAAGCAAGGGCCCGCATTTGCGGTGATGGAGCATCCCAACGTCCCCGCAAATGCGGATCCTCGCGAAGCGAGGGTCCGCATTTGCGGAGGTGGAGGCTCAACGTCGGCTGTGTTAACACACACATACACACACACGACTTTTTAACAGAATAAACCCAACCGCCCAGCCAACAAAAACCCAACGTCCCCGCAAATGCGGATCCTCGCGAAGCGAGGGTCCGCATTTGCGGTGGTGGGAGCATCCCAACATCGGCTGTGTTAACACACACATACACACACACACAACTTCAGAACAAAAAAAAACTCAAAGTCACCCGCTTACACCCAGACACACAGACGCAAGACTTAACAAAAAAACAGTAAAAAAGGCCCTTCACACGCTCTTAACACACATACGCACGACTTAGAAACAAATACACTGCGTCGTACACGTAAAAGCTAACTGCGTATATCGCAAAAAAATACGGCAACATCGCAACTAAATACGGCCGCATCGGGAAAAAATACGGCCGCGAAAGACCCATTCCAACTGCCGCGCATCAAAACATCACAAACACAAGAAATAAACACAACAAACACATAAAAAGCTTACTTACAGCACGGGGGGGCATCCAGCACCTCCAAAAGTTCATTTACACGTCCATTTAAGTCCAAAACAAAGAGTTTAAACGGCCGAAAATCGGCTAAGCGAGAGAAAAAATGGCCGCCGAACAAAACGAAAACGAGGCTCCAGACGTAACTACACTACACTTACTCGCAATAATGAAACACATACTATGCGGAACGGATCACACTCATATTAAACACCATTTTAACCACTACTACGCACAAAATGGCGGATGGAACGCAAATTGTAAGCTGGAACGCAAATAGCGCATGCGTATTGCGTTCTAACGGTCTAACTTTCCAGAATGTTCTACAAGTTTATAAATACTGCCTATTTGACAGAGAAAAATACATTTCTCCTCAGGTGATGAACAGAGTGACTTCAGACATAACTGCTGCTAAAACTTGAGAAGATAATTCTTTCCTAATTTACTACTTTACATTGTGCAAATTACAGCTGAGAGGTAAGCTATAATATATCACATTTTATTATCAAGACAGGAAATCAAAAAAAAAAATTAAATAAGAAAAAGAGGTTTATGTATACTGACATGTGACACGCACATATATGCGTATAATGTATACTGACATGTGACACGCACATTTATGTGTATTGCCCCTGCAACAAAATTATCTTAAAACAAACTAATTAAACAACTACATTTAAATTACATTTGAAAAAAAAGTGGGGACTATTAAAATATGAGTCATGTATACTGATATGTGACACGCACATATATGTGTATCATCTATAGTCACATGTCACACACACATTTATGTATGTTGGCCAAAAATAAAAATAAGGTTAATTTAACAATTAAAATATGATTCATGTATAGTGATATGTCACACGCACACACAAAAATTACTTTCAACTATGGAAATGTGCTTCATGTATGTGACATATGTGTGTAGCCCCCACCGAAAAATAATGTTAATTCAAAATAATTACAGAAGTATATTTCAATGAAATTAATTTACTGCAATTCAATAGATCACCTAAAGCTCAATCTTTCTACTTTTTTTAATATTCAAACAGACTCTGCATCAACAGCGTCACTCAACAATTTGCACCGTGCATTGTGAAGCACAATCCCTTTTAAAGAACACCAACAAAGAAGAAGAGGTAAGATACAAAAATACTTTAAATGCTGAAAAGGCCATGCTTTGTTAAATACCAAAATTTTTTTTTATAATTCACTATTTCACTTTATTTTTCAAACAGACACTACAAGAAGACCGGCGGATTAAGATTGGCAGGAGGGGACCCTCTGTCATTCCACACTTCAATCAAGGTAAAGTATTAAGTATAAAAAAGAACCGAACCATGAGCCTCATCCAATTGCGAGTTGGCCAATTGAATAGGGCTCTATATAAGCACATAACAGATTTTTTAGACAGACATTTTTAGTTACTGAACTTCGATACTAAATCAAGGTCTTCAATAACTAAAAACTTCTGTCAAAAAATATGTTATGTGCTTATATAGAGCCCTATTCAATTGGTCAAAACGCAATTGATTCAGGACCTAAATATGTTTAATGGCCGAGGGCCTCATTCAAATGTGATTTGCCCATTTCAATAGGGCTCTATATAAGCACAGAGCATAATTTTTTACAGAAGTTTTTAGTTAGTGAAGACCTTGCTTTTGGATACAAGTTCACTAACTAAAAACTTCTATAAAAAAAGATGCTCTGTGCTCATATTGAGCTCTATTCCATTGCGAAAAACGAAATTCAATGAGGCCCTCACAATATAACAAATGCAGCAACCAAAGGCCCTCATTCAATTGATATTTTGGACAATTCAATAGGGCTCGAAATAAGCACATTTAGAACCCTATTGAATTGGCCAAACTGCAATTGAATGAGGGCCAAAGTATGCAACATATGGTACACACAAACTGGTACACACAAAACAGGATTGTAACAAACACATAGCAAACTAAATTCATATTCTTTTTGTTTAACAACCTATAACCATTAGAAAAAACACTACATAAGTATAACAAAAGTGGTGCCCATCAAACAGGATTGTACGAAAACTCACACAAACACATAGCAAACTACATTTAAATTCTTATTTAATGTTTAACAACCTATAAGCCTTAGAAAGAAGCCTAAATAAGCATACCAACATTGATTGGTGCGCACCAAAAAGGATTGTATGAAAACTCACACAAACACATAGCAAACTACATTTAGATTCTTATTTTATGTTTAACAACCTATAAGCCTTAGAAAGAAGCATAAATAAGCATACCAACAGTGGTGGGCACCAAACAGGATTGTACAAAAACTCACACAAACACATACCAAACTACATTTAGATTCTTATTTTATGTTTAACAATCTATAAGCCTTAGAAAAAGGCCTAAATAAGCATACCAAAAGTGGTGGGCACCAAACGGGATTGTAGAAAAACACAGAAATAATGTCATTTTTTAGTTCATACAAATACATTCAAATAAAATTACATTTTCATTTTTATTTTATAACAGATACTGCGTCAAGAACATCGGACCAGGAGTTTCAACTGAGGACCAGACCAGCGGACGAGGACTTTCAACAGAGGACCAGACCATTGGACGAGGACTTTCAACAGAGGACTACACCATCGGACGAGGACTTTCAACAGAGGACTACACCATCGGACGAGGACTTTCAACAGAGGACCAGACGATTGGACGAAGGCTTTCAACACAGGACCAACAAAGATTCTGCTTCAAATCAAACTTCAGCCAAGGTACAGTATAACAAGTAAAAAAAGAGAAAAATTAATTAATATTCTTCTTTAATGTTTAACCACCTATAAGCCTTAGAAAAAAGCCTACAGAAGCATACCAAAATTGCGGCGCACCAAAAAGGATTGTAGAAAAACACAGAAATAATGGCATTTTTTCATTAATACAAAGACATTCAAATAACATAACATTTTCATTTTTATTTTATAACAGATACTGCGTCAAGAACATCGGAACAGGAGTTGGAACTGAGGACCACACCATCGGACGAGGACTTTCAACACAGGACCAGACCATCGGACGAAGGCTTTCAACACAGGACCAACAAAGAATTTTGCTTGAAATCAAACTTCAACCAAGGTACAGTATAAAAAGTAATATCTATCATCTATCTCTTATTTGTCTTTTAGGGCCAATAATCTTTAACAGTAAATACAAACTTCAATGTAAACTTAAAAAATAAATTGGCATAGTCCAAAAAAGTCTAAAAACACAGAATCTATACAATTTGTCATTGTAACATTCCAGTCCTAAACCCTAATTTAATTGCCATTTGACAAATTGAATAGTGCTGTAAATAAGGATATAACATCTTTTTGAAAATACCTTTTTAGTTACTGAAACACTTGCTTTTGGATACATGTTTAATAAATAAAAATGTCTTTAAATAATTATCTGATGGCCTTATTTAGAGTTTTATTCAATTGACCGCATTGAAATTGATTAAGTATAAAATGTTAACACACTATTGATAACTATTTGTCATGAAAAACAACTTAACATCTCAAAATAAACTAATGGTACATTATTTTATTTTTACAGATTAACATGGCTGATAACGAGAGTAAACAAGAAAAGAAAAGACGCCAAGCTAGAGAACGACGACAGAGAGCAGACAGCCAGCAGACACCGGAGAAGAAGGAAATTCAACGAGAAAAAGAACACAAAAGAATTGCAAGCAAAAGACTGTCACTTGCAGAAATTAAAGATATGTCAAAAAAAGCAACAAAGAAAATAAAGCATTTACAACCTGTTGCTCAAACATCAGATGACATTTTACCAGAAAAAATACAAGAGATACCAAAAAAAGCAACAAAGAAAACAAAGCATTTAGAACCGTTTCATGAAACATTACATGACATTTTACCTCAAACAATACAACATATACCAAGAAAAGCAACGAAAAAAACAAAACATTTAGAACCTGTTGTTGAAACATTATATGACATTTCACCTGATGAATATGAAAGTCAAAATCCTATATGCTTTGCAAATTGTCCTCTACTCAAGTCTTTAGCAGTAGAGGTTCATAGTTGTGGGGACATGACTACTCAATGTCAGTTTTGTGAGGCTTATTATTTTAAACAGGAGAGACCCAGAGATGGACAATTTATTAGTTGTTGTCAAAAAGGCAAGTTCAAACTTCCAGAAAGGAAAGAATTTCCTATTTATTTACAAAATATTATGACTGAACCTACTTTTCCAAACTACAAAAATTTTAAGACAAACATAAGATCATACAATAGTGCCATATCCTTTGCATCCATGGGGGCAACATTAGCTGCTAATGTACCAGGACATGGTCCTTACTGTTTTAAAGTCCAAGGACAAATTTATCATCGCACTTCCCATTTACATCCAGAGGAAGGAAATAAAAGAAAATTCGCTCAACTATATGTCCTAGATACAATGGAAGCTGTTGACCAACGTATGCAGATGGAAGAAAATAAAAAATGCTTACCCACTGTTTTCATAGAGCTAAATAACATTATGGACAACAATCCCTACAGTAAAGCTTATAAAAAATTGGCAGAAGTAGAAAATGAACAACTACTTCATGCACAAACACATCAATTACCAATGCCGAAGGTTAATATGGTGCTTAAAAGAGACAGACATACTGATAAACGTCGTTATAACTTGCCAACAACAAATGAGGTTGCAATGGTGTTTCAGAATGATGAAGGAGAACCACCATTTCAAAGAGACATTCGAATATATCCTAGAAATGAGGACCAACCGTTTATTAATATGAGTATCTTAAGTCCAAATTTAGATCCAATGACATATCCCATCTTTTTCCCACACGGAGAAGCAGGGTGGCAACCAAAATTAACTCTTCCCAGTTACCCAAATGCTAAAGCCAGAATCCGAAATAATGTTTCTATGCTTGAATTTAAAGTAGCTCAAATTGCCATTCGCAATGTATTTAATCCAATTTTATGTGGTGGGAAACTAACACAACAATGGATTATTGATTCATATTTGCAAGTTGAGGCAAATAATTTAAACTTTATCAAATATCAACAAGATAAACTCCGTGTAGAACAATATTCTGGACTCATGGACTATGTTGCTGACGTGGCTACAAGCAGAGACATGACAGCTGGCAAAGCCATCATTTTACCATCTTCCTTTCAAGGATCTCCTCGGAATATGAGAGAAAGATACAATGATGCTATGGCTATTGTGACAAAATTTGGCAAACCCGATTTATTTGTGACATTTACATGTAATCCACAATGGCCAGAAATTACACTAAATCTACTTCTTGGACAAACTGCTTCAGATCGACCAGATTTAGTAGCCAGAGTTTTTAAGATTAAATTAAATGAATTAATACGTGACTTCACTATAAATCAGTTATTTGGCAAATGTCTTGCTTATGTATATACCATTGAATTTCAAAAAAGAGGCCTTCCACATGCACATCTTCTAATAATACTTCAAGAAAAAGATAAATTAGATACTTCGGACAAAGTGGATGCAGTCATTGTTGCTGAACTACCAGATCCAGAACTATATGGTAGACTATATGAGATTGTTACTCATCGCATGATTCATGGACCCTGTGGTGACCTTAATCCACAATCACCATGTATGGAAAATAATAAATGTTCCAAAGAATTTCCAAAAGATTATAGAGACAAAACCTATGCCAATTGTGATGGATATCCACTTTATAAAAGAAGAGAAGGAGATAGTGCCATTATTCGTGGAAAAAAAGTGGACAATAGATATGTAGTACCCTACAATCCACATTTACTCATGAAGTACAACGCCCACATCAACGTAGAAGCCTGCACTTCCATCAAATCCATTAAATATGTCTAAATATATTTACAAAGGTTACGATGCAGCTACTGTAGTCGTCAAAAGTGCAGACAACCCTGAAAGTAGTGAGTTAGTACATGATGAACTTGCATCTCATGTAGATGCTCGCTATGTCAGTGCGCCAGAAGCTATGTGGCGGCTTTTAAAATTTGAAATGCATGATAGATCACATGCAGTATATAGGTTAGCAGTACATTTGCCACAACGACATTTAGTCTATTTCCATGCTGGAAATGAAATGAATGCATTGGCCCAAAGTAAAGATCGTCACACTACACTAACTGCATGGTTTGCATTAAATTCCACTGATGCTGAAGCAACACAATACTTATATATTGAAATTCCATATCACTATGTTTTTGTGAAGGGATTATGGAGACCAAGAAAAACCAGAGGCAATAAAATTATTCCAAGAATTTACACAGTCAGTCCAAGAGATGTGGAACGTTTTTGCTAACGGATATTACTTTTAAATGTTCCTGGAGCACAAAGTTTTGAACACTTAAGAACTGTTAATGACATTGTATATGAATCCTTCCATTTAGCTGCAAGACATAGAAACTTACTCGCTGATGATACAGAGTGGGAAAGATGTTTAGAAGAAGCAGCACAATGTCAAATGCCACGACAGATGAGAGAACAATTTGCTTTTATTTGTATCTTCTCAAATGCTCCAAATGCACTAGCTTTGTGGGAGACTTTTAAAAGTAATATGGCTGAAGACTTTATGCGACGATACAATGAACCCATTGCACACTTAAAAGCCTTAATGGAAATTTAAGAAGTCTTTTTAACTCATGGATTAAGTTGTGTAAGTTTTAATTTGCCTGATCCAGGTCTTATAGATGACATTAACTTTGAAGACTATGACATTCATTTACAAGCAGAAAGAACAGAAGAAAGACTTGCAACTTTAAATACACTACAATTGCAAGCATTTCATGCCATTAAAAATGCTATAGATGATGACATGGTGACAGAGCGTTATTTCTATCTTGATGGACCTGGCGGATCAGGAAAAACATATTTGTACAATTTATTAATGAGTTCAGTACGAGCACAAGGAAAAATAGCAATGGCGTTTGCCACTACTGGAATTGCTGCACTTTTATTAGAAGGTGGAAGAACTGTTCATAGTGGATTTAAACTGCCAGTGCCTATTTTAGAAAATTCTGTGTCAGATATTCGCATGACATCCTTACAAGCAAAGAAATTGAAGAAATGTAAATTAATTATAATAGATGAGGCCACAATGATGTCATGCTATGCCCTCCAATGTATTGACCGTTTGCTTCGTGAAGTCATGGATAATATTTTTCCATTTGGTGGAAAGGTAATGTTGTTGGGTGGCGATTTTAGACAAACATTACCTGTCGTTGTACATGGAAATCGAACTGACATTATCGAAACATGTATAAAGTCAAGTACAGTATGGAAACATTTTACCCATCTTCAACTGCAACAAAATATGAGATCAGAAGGCCAAACTGATTTCAATGATTGGCTTATTAAAATTGGAGAAGGCAGAACAGAAAAAATACTACATTTACCTGACGACACTGTAGAGATCCCACCTCATATGATTTGTCAACAAGATATTATATCAATTATATTTGAAGGGAGCATAAATAACGAAGAATATTCCGAGCTTGCCAACCAAGTTATACTGACGTGTAAAAATAAAGATGCATTAATACTCAATAATGAAATCTTTAAAAAAATTAATGCACCACAAAGAAATTATCACAGTGCTGATTCTGTACTTGCTGATGACAATGAAAGTCAGGCAAACTTTTCAACTGAATTCATAAACTCTCTAACTCCTTCTGGAATGCCACCACATATTTTGCAGCTAAAGAAAGGTGCAATTATCATGTTACTGCGAAATATGAACCCCAAAAAAGGCCTATGCAATGCACAAGATTAATTGTTCAACAATTAAAGGACCATTTTATAGATGCTGAAATTTTAACTGGGACCCATAAAGGAGAGAGAGTTTTCATACCAAGAATAGATTTAGCACCAAGTGAAAGTAGTCTCCCTTTTATACTTCAAAGAAGACAATTTCCCATTATTATGGCATTTGCCATGACCATTAATAAATCACAAGGTCAAACTTTCAAATCTGTTGGTATTTTCTTGGAAGAACCAGTTTTTGCACATGGTCAATTGTACGTTGCGTTGTCACGGTGCAAAAATCCACAGGCTATTAAAGTTTACATTGAAAACAATGAAAGTCAAGGTGATTTATTAGAAGATGGACGTATTTTTACTAAAAACATTGTCTACTATGAAGTACTATAACTTTGAAGGATACAAATTAAAGATGCCAACATTTTTTAAAAGCATTCCAAAATACATAGCAATTGGTTGTTTAATTCAGTCATAATTAATGGAAGTACTGTTTATGAATGATTCGCCTCACAAAATACTTGCCTTGCATTGTTAGTAAAAATTATGTTAAAATGTTAAGCCACTATGTTAATGTTTCTAATGTTACAAGTTTAAAAAATATATTTTCAAGTTATTTCATTCAACAGATTACAAAGTGGATGTTAAGAGGTCAAGCACCTTTTAAATCAAAATTTAAATATTGTCTGTTATCTTAAGATTACTACCTACATTAATGTTTATCGCCAGTTTATGTGCTCAGTAATGAATTACTTTAATTACGTATGTTTTAAGAAGAGTTTTACTGTATGCCTTCCTCTACATTCAATGTATATTCAAGTTAACAATTATTGTGATAGAAATTGAATTTTAATACTGATTAATTTTAAGGTCAATTGTTTTTACATTCAAATGTTAATACTTTTAATAAAAAATTAGGTTACAAAATGTATTCACTATGTTCCTGTTTATAATGTTCAAAATTATACCAATGTTTTGTCAACTTCTAAACTTACATAAAAAATAAAGTTCAAGTTTAAAAATATATACTTTCAAGGTTATTGCTTACATATATTTTAAACTTCATGTTAAAATTCGCGACGTTTAAAGAAGGCTTTTTACTTTTTGCTTTCCTATTCATTCAATGTATATTAAAGTTAACAATTCTTCAGATACTAATTACATTTTAAAAAACCATTACATCAACATTTTACAAAAATACACGTTCATATTAAAATACTTACAAGTGTCAAAAATATATGTTAATAACTAAACAACTTGACAAACATATACATCACGTTGCCGTCATTTTTTGACGGACAAGTCGCTAGTATTAAATATACAGCACAAACAACAGCAGTGCTGGCCTTCCCTTCACATCCAGCAGTACACCTTGGCATCATAGAACACACAGCATCAGTGTAAGGCTCCACTTAATATCCAGTACCTCTATACACAGAACAGATGGTGCAGTAACAGCCTCACTTTAATACCCAGTAAACAATTAAATAAAATACCTACCTCCTCTTCATACTCAGTACTATACCACAATGTGGCACAGACAGCAGAAGTTCCAGCTATATAGTATAGGTACACCGTGGGAAGTTTATAGTGCCAGTCTTCTATTTTATCTTCTATTTAATATACTTACCACCTGTGCAGCACCAGTCCCAGTTTCCTCTCACATCCAGTACTATACTATGATGTGCACAGCACACAGACAGCAGCAGTGCCAACCTTCCCTTCATACCCAGAACTACACTATGACATGTGTATAATGCAGCTACATGATGGGCAGTGTCAGTCGTCTATTTAATATGGGTATACATATACAGAGTCAGCCTTTTAAGTATGTTTGTGCACAGTGAGTATTCCCAGTCTTTGCATGTGCACAGTGGCTAATGACTGCACTTTCACATTGGGCACAGTGGGCAGCAAAAACAGCAGAAGTATTGGCCTCCTGTTCATACTCTACACTACACTAGCACAGACAGCAGCAGTTTCAGCTTCCCATTGATTGCCAGTACTACACCAAACAGTCGCAATGCCAGCTTCCCTTCACTCCCAGTACTACAGCATGGCCTGACACAGACAGCAGGGCGCAATACTGCATGCACTTCTCTTAGTGGAGAGGCTGGCACTGCTCCTGTCTGTACTGAGTATACCGGGCATGGTATAATACCGGGTATGGTATAATATGGCCATGCTGCAGTACTGGGAGTGAAGGGAGGCTGGCATTGCTGTTTGGTGTAGTGCCAGCCTCTCCACTAAGAGAAGTGCAGGCAGTGTTGCGACCTTTCGTTGGCACCCTTTTTCAGACTTCACAAAAGCGCGCTGCTATCGGCGCGCTGTTGTCGGCACGCATTTTGAGTGTGCACTGAAGTCAGGGAGCTGGCATAGAGAGGAGCCAGTATGGACTTGCTGTAGAGCTTCTACAAGCGAAAACTTTGGAGCAATTTTATAACACTTCAAAAGCTTTTTTTTTTTAGAACATATTTCATCCATTATTCCACATCTTGTTGAAGAACCAACGTTCACTGTAGTTAAAGTGGCAAGCCGCCTTTTAGGAGCACGCGACATGCGCAACGTCATGTGCGCGCCGACAAAGGCACGCTCCCACAACAGTGTGGACAGAGAGTACTGGGGGAGAGAGACCTGGGGTTAGAAGGTGGGTACTAGGGGGAGAGACAGAGTGAGTAGTGGAGAGAGAGCTGGGGAGAGAGGGAGAGTACTGAGGGAAGGAGGGAGAGTGAGTACCGGAGGGACAGAGGTTCAGCTGGAGAAGGAGGGGGGAGGAGACGGGGAGTGCTGAGAGGCACGCCAGTGTGGGTGCGCGCATTTGTCAGCCTTTGTGGGCGCGCAAAAGATGTTGCGCACGTTTCGTGCACCCAAAAGTCATGCTACCAGTTACAGTACACTAGCAGCTATGAAAGAGTTTTCTTTTTTGAGCATATTGCCGAGATGCGATTCAAAAACATAAGTTAAGAGATCTCTGTTGAGAAAAATTATTTCAATTTCTATTATCCTATGGAGAAACTCTTTATTTGTTGGTGATATCTTACCTATTCACTAAAGTGTGTACAATCTGTAATCCTGAAAAAGAAGCTCTATATAATAACACACTATAGTGGAAAATCTAGCTATAGCACTTGACATATTTTCAGCTCTATTAGCTCAATCATAATCATTTATAAATTAGTAATTTTGTAATTTGCCTCATTATCTAGAAGGCTGCTATATTGACTTCCCCGTCCCCATACCTCAGTGTGTGACTTTATGTAGGGCATGGACAGCCAGCTGTGAATCTCCATTTTGCATCTTCTAATACAAGGAGTTTTACTTCATCACCTGCTTTGTATTGCTATATATAAACACATTTTCTTCGGGAATCATGGAAAGCTGTCTTCTTTTGGACCAAAAAAAGTTTAGCTACTATGAATCCACTTGTCAAACCATTTTCTGTTGTCTGCATTAATAATAATGGAAACTTCCAAAGTTATGCAAATTAATTCTCCTCATACCCAAATACTCTCAGTTTTATCTTGTGTGATGTTTGCAATTCAACCAAGCTAACACAAAACCTAATAGTTCATTATCAGAAAATTACTGGTTGCTTTGTCAACCATGTATTATGTTAGGATGGTTGGGAAAATAGATGTGATATTTAATTTGCTATAAATAAACAGGGAAACACAAAACCAATGGCATGAAGAAGTGTAGTGTGTTCTGTTTCATAACAATACTTCCAAAAATGGTAATACAAAATACAAAAACAAATGCGATCAAGCAAATAACTGAATAGTATACACCATAACTTTAATAAAATCTAATTTTTGTTCAATTTTTTTTTATTTACCTCTGGCCACAGAAAAATACACTGTAGAATGCAGCAAAGAGTACAGCTAAAAAGAATAAGAGGTATATTTAAGGAACCATTATACTCCTCATAAAATAGGTTTCATGTCTTGATTTAACACCTGGTTAGCAATAAAATCAATATCTGAAATACTTCAGAAGGCAGAATCAGCATTGCCCAGATTGAAAGACATTTATAAATAGAAAATCGTAATAAGCATGAGCAGCTTTAACTCTACACAACTATTTTAGAAACGCTCAGGTCAAGAAGTTTACCCCTAATGACCTTTGAACACTATGTCTACATTGAAAGACTATGTCTATGGATATAATTTCTAAAGGCCTCATTACCACTCAATATTTGCTGTTCTTTTTTCATGAACTCCAAAAGTGTCCAGTGAATTTGCTAAGGAGGCTGCCTCTTTCCTTGTAGAGGCTCCCGCAGGCAAACCTAGGCAGGTCTAGAAGAAAGTAGTGCACCTCCTGGGCAGATCCTCTCCCACACCCGACACCTAACGGGGTGGAAAGAAGCAGATCTGCTAGAGTCTAAAATAAATCTAGGTTTTAAAAAGCTGCAATAAATGTATTTTCTTCATATACTGATTAATCTGACATTATTTTTTTTTTAAATCATCACTACAGGGTGAAATCATCATCATTAGCTACCTCATGATGAACACACAGCTGGAAAAAATATTTGTCATTAAAAGGGACATGGAAATCACACATTCGTCTATCATGCCCTTTTCAGTTAACTATTGCAAATGTTTTTTTATGCATAAAAAATGGTAATGTAAAGAGTATTTGTCTACACCCTGCATTTGCAACAATGTTAAAAGGACCATAAAAGTACTCAATGTGCTCTAGATAGAGGGTGGAAAAGCATGTGGAAAAGGTGTTTTAAAATTGATGCTGAATTCATTGAGTTTTGGTCAATTGAAGTCAGGCTATTTCACAGTGTTGCCTCTGCCTGAGTGAGTAATGAGCTCTGTACCGCATAGAACATAATGAATATTAATTAGAATCAGTCACTGCCTGATTCAAAGTGTATACACCTAAGTGACTTGTAACAAGCTCTGGGGCAATGTAAGCTGCTAGAGTAGTGGCACTGAGCTAATATTCCTGACTGTGGTGGAGAAAATGCTGGGTTCAATTCCCAATAAATACATTATTTTTCTTTACCATTTAAAAATCAGAAACATGTCCTTCAGATTATAAATAAAATATATGTCAATATGAGGTAACTGGTTATTTACAAATCAATTATTTAAATAAATATGTGAACTAGTTCATTCAAATTATACATACACACACACACATATTGAAATAATTGGTTCACATAATTATTCAATGCATATATATATAGTTCAAATAAAAAATCAGTTTAACTGTTAAATTTTTTTTTTAAAGCAGTGGCTTGGTGTAGTGGTTTCATTAGTAAGTCATTGGTCCTACTAAATCCATGTTTTTTTTTTTTAAATTGATTTTTTTTTTTTTTTTTAACACACACATAGGATTGATATATAGATTACTGAAACAAAAAAGGCAGGGGAATCTACCCATGACTTGCCAATGAAACAAATCCCTACAGCAAACTACTTACCACTGTACCACCACCCTTTACTCTTAAATGCAGTGTAAATATTTAATACAATGTAAAACAGTTACAGACTCCAACCTTATTATTTATGGAGGTTCTGGCGTGACGGCTTCAAAGGCTAAACGAAAATGACAATATCCAAGTCAATTGTAAACACATTTTCCACATGATTTTTCACCCTCCTACTGATGGCGCAATTAGGGAGTGACAGGGCACAGCACCAAATGAGTTATGAATCTATACAGAGAAATAACTTTCACTTTTAGACTAACTGGCAGGAGTGAAAGCTTCCAAAGCAGAATTTGCCAAAAGGAGGACCTGACAGTGCTGCATTTTTTATTTTGAACACTCTGCAGCATTGATTTTATGCAAATAAATATAAGTAATGTTTACAAAACTGCAGTTTAAATGTATACTAATATTTTAATTGTATGTTCCTTTAATAACATTAGTCAAAGGGTATCTTAATATTAACTAAACAAATAAATCTTATTAACTTAAGAGCAAATATGGCATGAGTCTGTTTCTCTCATCTGTTGTAGTACAATAAAAGCAGGAAGCGACTGGCAGAGCCAATCAGAGGCTGCACTGCCCGATGCATTTTTACTACACATTTGCTAGACCATCTCCTCTGTATTGTATTTGCAAGCTGGAACAGGGGCAGAAACTGACTGACCATGTGTCTTCTGTTGACTTCATTTTAATTAAAAAATGCTTTAGTGTAATAAAATGTATCTCTGTAATGTGGTTAACAAAATAAAGCAGGTCCCATAAGCTCAGAAGCAGCTGAAGTTTTGTTCTTTATTAGATATATATGAAATTTCATGGCAAGTTTATAAAAATAAGTAAAGTTGATGCTCTTCCAAAATATATTATATATCTTTACATTGCTCTCTGTACTGACATTAAAAAAGGCCTTGCCTGTTTTTTGTTCTGTACCAAATGCAATATATCGAACAATAAATTCTTCAACAATACCTTCACAAAAAACAAATTACATTTTACAGCTATAAGATAATGAAATGTTAAAAAATGTATAGTTGGAAAAATACAAAAAAATAATAATATAGCTGTTTTAAAATGAATCAAATATGCTATCCTCGTATATCTAACAAAGATCTTGAATACTAAACATGTATATTTTTTTTAAATTAATTACAGAAGCAGACAATTTCATACCAGAATGTTTGAGGTCATTTTGTTTTATTTTAAGTTTTCTACAAATATGCAGAAGTATTAACTGGTGTTCATGACTTGGCAAGTCAGTCAACATAACACAGCATCACACTCCAAACTTTGACAAGTCTTTGTGAAAAACATAATGACACATCAGATTTATGGCTTGACAAATGTGTTGTGGTTGAGTAGTACGGATATTCGTTAATGCTCCTTTTTTATTTTCTTTTTCCTCTGTTTTATTGTAAGCAAACTCTGATCAACTCTGGCACCACTTCTTCTCTTGGCTCTGTTCCTCCTCTTCTGCCGCTTCGTGGGTGGCTTGCCACTATCATCATCAAAGAACAAGTGGTTCGGATGCTCCCTGTGTCGTTTCCTCTTACTTTTCATCGCCTTCTCAGAACCTCCCCTAGGGAAGTCCTCTTCCACGTCTTCTTTCTTTACAACATTATTTTTCTTTTTCTTATGCTTTTTCTTCTGATTTCCATCAATATATTGGAATTTATTTTTGTTACTGTGATACACCTCTTTTTCATCAGCCTGCTTCAATTCTTTCAGATGCCGTTTCTTAATTTTTTTGAAGGGCTGCATATTATTCTCCCTTTTGTGAGGTTGTCTTATCTTCAATGGCAAGAGGCCAGCTTCTTGAAGTTCTGTACAAACAGAGAAAACACTTTCTAATTAACCTAGGAGAGCGTGACAGATGCAGAAAAACATTTTCTATATTCATTTATTATTACAAACTGAGTACTACTGCACTCATCCAAAGCGTAACCATTAAAAGGTTAACTGGCATAATGAGGGCATGCTGAAAAAGAACGCCCAAGATGTGTATTTAAACATTTGTATTTGGAAACTGAACTGGGTTTTGACATGTCCAAAACCAGCAGAAGGCAATACTGGTTTTCAGATGCCAGAATGTTTCTGCTGTGCACAAGTAACTCCATTAGTTATTATCCGACTCACTTATACACAGCAGAACGTGAAATCTGTGCACAAGCTCAGCCACTGAGGTCTGGAGAGGAATATCTTTGGAAAACAAACAGAACCCTATTATTTCTGAAACACAATTGTAATATGATTTTCCTCTTGTAAATCTTAAAACATTTTAATAAACAGTTGAAAAACAAATTCTGACAAACAAGTTGGTTGCTGAAAAAAGCTCCTCAGCATCAATAGCAACACGATTCGGAAGAGGTTTGTACAGATTTGTAACACTGCAGTGTGAGTATTTATGTAGGAAGGATCTGTTATAAGGCATTACTGCTCATCTACATTAAACCTATTCAATAATGCTAATTTATAATAAAATAAAAAAAATGTTTGTAATGTCATCTCATCTTCTAGATCGTTAGTTTCTGCACAAGCCCCATAAAACCATTATTCTCCAAAAATAGTTTCCCTCTGTGTCCCTTCCTTTTACAATCTCTCCCCCTCCCTTCATACATCCATCCTCTTTCGTTCATTACCATTCTTCCCTGTTTTCCCCATCACACTACTTCTACTAGTAATCTCTACGGTTTCCCTTTGCTTCTCCCATCAGTCACTTTTCTTGTCTGCTTTTCCCTTTTACTCAATTACTCAAACCACTCTATTCACCTTACTTGTATTGATTTCTTGAAAATAGAAAAAAAGAAGTTATTTTTTTGTTTGCACTCTGGACAAAACAAATTATTTATCAATAAAATGTTCCTTTTATTGGTAAATCTAACTGTAAAAGAAAAGATGCACTTACTAAACATCAGGTAACATTTCAAGTGTAATTGACACATTTGATATAAACCTCCAGTGTGGTACTGGGGCTTAGGCCTGACCACATCCAGAGATCAATTTTAATTATTACTATTATATCTATGTCCATTATTATGGACTATTAAACCTTACTTACCTAAATGAATCAGTTCTTGGTTAATATGCAGAAATAATTATTATATTGATTTCTACCCAAACTCTCTCCAATGAAACATCCAACGGGCATTTATTTCCCTTCATTTCCTCTCTACTCCCATCCCAGTCTCAATTACTGGCATAATGTATTTGCTCGTTTGTACGTCTCATGCTTCCTTCACCTTGTACTTTTATTAATTCCAGCACCTTGATGCAAAAAACACCTCTTTGTTCAAAGGGGCACAGATACCAGATTGCACAAATGAAAAAGTACACTTAGAAATAAATATATTTGCAATTGGTTGTTTTTAAATACTAGTAACACGCCTGTCATAAATTATGGTATTATATGTTACATTCAAGTGTCTGTTCTGTCTCTCTCGGTCTCCCCCCTCTCTCTCTCTGATCAGTGTAGAATTGCCTGGCATTGTGGGGCTGGATCAATCTTTTGATTGAGACCAAACTAATATAATACGGGATATTTCTTCCTGTGAAGGGCACAAGTGAGCTAAAAGAGGCTGCTCTCTGAGTGGGTGACAAGACCAAGAGAACAAACCTACTTAGGTATTGTCCTTTCTCAGATGAGACCCTCAATTATTTTTGCAAACCTTTCTGATGTATCCAAATGGGAATGCTCTTTCATTCTGAGCATCAAGTAATCAGCCTGGATCAAATAGCCGGGGATTGGACAACTGTGGTCATATTTGTAGAATATACTGTTTTCAGGAATGGCACTTAAATATTCCAAAATGTTCTCAGAATGTAAAAAAATAAAAGCAACACAACCTCCAATTTACATGTATGCTGCTGAGTCATTTTAGCAGATCTCTTCCTGAGGTGGGAGGAGACTTAGAATGTACAGGAAGTTTAAGTCTGCACAATGGGAATATGGCAGTAATCTAAGTAGGACTATAGGGAACTAACTCATTTACAAGGACACACCCAACTCAGGAAATAGCAGGTAGAAGCAAGCCCAAAGAAAAAACACAAAATGAGTGCCTGCAAGCAAAATTATATTTAAAAAATCTGCAAAATGTAAAGGTTGTGTCTAATTTTTCTATTTCTAGTAACTTTCTGCCTATAACGTTTAGTTGAACAAAAGACCATATATATAAAAAAAATGACCGCAGTGAACCTTTAAAATATCCAACTTTAAAGCTCAATTATGTAAAAATTATACAAATTCTTAAAAAAGAATCCACAACACAATAGGGAATTTTCACTACATATCAGCAACTTAATAAGAAAGGCTGGAGAGGTGATTGGGGCTGAATGACAGCTTTAAACACACATAAATCAGCTGTGCCCTCTCTATTTTTCAAGGCCACCTAAGTATTTACCGCACCTTCAATCTTCTTCTTTGCCCTCTGATTTCTTTTCCAGATGTCATGATCCCGATCATAGCAGAATATAAGCTGGCTGATAGGAAAGCTTCCACTGAACATACGCTTTTCAGTACACTCCTGGAAAAGAAAAACACGTTTTATTAACTGTATGGACCATCATTATCCTGGTATTTCAATTACTGATTTGTTAAAGTATAATTCTGTGCCGATCTTCTACTGTATATAGTCAAACATTTACTGTTTATAAGTCATGAACAAGCCACTTTAATTCAATACATATTTGAAAATTTAGATGCACATTATTTGTTTTAGAAATAAACACATAATTAAAAAAAATAAATTAAAATTTTTTTTTTAAAAAAAAATACTTCACATCAAGCAATAATATTCATACTAAAATAATGCCATCACCCCCAAAATTGTCCTATTTATTTTTGTATATTTGTTCATATTAAGGTAATAATCAGCTCCATTTGCATCTTTATGCATGTCTCTCATATGGCTTCCCTATTGTTACAAGGAGTGTTTTCTACAGAACCTAGTACTGTATTATACAAGGCACACAAAAGAAAACAAGATTTATGTATGTATGTTTGCTTACAAGCGACATATATTATCACTATAATACTTACCAATATCCACACAAAACAGAGATTGAGATGACATTGGGAAATCATTATTTAGTGCTGGGATCCAGAATTTCTTCTAGGATTGGTGTTTGTTCATGAGAACCAGTAGGAAAGATCTCTTGAACAAATAGGGATGGGGAGACCCTAACACTTTAAACATACATCTACCATTCGTTATAGCAATAGACAGAATATTAATCAATGTGTCAACAGTTCAAATGTGTTTCACCCAAATCAATACTGAACTGGATGAAAATTGGGCGTAGTGGAATTGAACAACTACTTCACAGTCCAGTCACTTAACCACTGGGCTAAACATCTACATGTTTCATAATAGGTAACAAATAAAAATATATGTAATACAAGAGCTAAAATGGAAATGGTTCCTTCCACTTCCTGCACACCTGATTCTAGTTCATACCACTCAATTACGTATTATAACAATGCAAGGGCTGGTTAGAAGCAGCTTAAAACCACTAAGACTTGTAGCTCAATCTTTAAAATCGTGTTAAAATCAACTCACATTGTTTGTGAAAAATAGGCGTTGTGCAAAAGTCAATATGACTGTAACTATATTTACCTAGAGGTTGCCAACTTTTTCCCCCTCAAAGTCAATGAGCCACAGAAAAAAAAACATCACTGGTGGCAACATTAATATGCAAATTTAATTAAATGTTATTTTTTAGACAGAAATCTTAAACGTCTTATTCAACTACTTTAGTTAGGCAGAGTTTGCTTGTCCTTGGGGAGTCAACCTTTTATCTATTTTTCTCTCTTCTTTAAAAATATTCTCTCCACTTCTCTCGTCAACTCTTCTAAAAACGTTCAAGCAGTGCACACATTGAAACCTTGAACATATAAAAAAAATGTCCTTATGCAAGCTCTTAATTAAATCCTGCTTTAAATACTGATCACTGAGTCTCGGATGGTCCCTTCTGGTCTGATCAGCCATGTTGCCTTGGGACTGATACAAGAGTCAGTGAGGGATAGTTCAACCTAAATAGAAACATGTACTTGTAGCAGTGTACATTATGCTGTGAGCTCCAATGAATTATGAAGATGGTCACATTTGGTCTACATGGAGAGGGTTCCCAACCAAACACATTAAAATAACAAATTTTCTGCAACACAAACCATAGTTTTAGTTCATAAATAGAATGAGTTACTGAAAAAGAACTTACAAAATTGCCATGGCCTTTCCTCCCGCAATTACTGCAGTAGATAATTTCCTTTTGATCAGATTTAGATATCTTGATTGGTCCTGGTTTAACCTAGAAAAAAAAGCACAATGTGTTAGGTCAATAATACACACACGTTTGGGAAATACTGATCAAAATTTTAAAATACTGTACTGCTTGAAATTATTATCTTTTATTTGTAAAGCGCCAACATATTCCCTAGCGCTATACAGGGTTGAGTTCCAGGCAAAGGCAATTAAAATGGAGTACATGTTATTTATGGTCTAAAACATGCAAAAATAAAACTATTATAGGTAATATTCTGTAAAAAAAAAAAAAAAAGTTAGAATGAAATCAGAAATGTATTCCCAAAATCATAACTCTATTTGATTATTTTCTTGCATTTATAGTAAATTGTGTAACTATACGCACATACTTTTGTATAATGATAGTGGGAATATGCAAATGATCTGGTGGTTCCCAAACTCAATAAAAAATACATCATTACTTTCATAGCAATATCACAGTTTTTGTCTATTAAATGGACTAAATCCGTTTTTAAGACTGGTCACTGAAATCTTTGATGAAACTTCTTATGTTTTACCTTTGAATTGCCATTATTAGAGTTCTGGCCCCCCACCCCTTTGCTTGTTATGTATTACCACGCCCTGAGGGAGGCGACGAAACAAATGCTCATATTAAGGCAGATGGTGTTTTCTCTTATTTGACAATTCATACACATAAAATAGTAACATAAATACAATGCCAAGCCTACTAAATATATTTTTAATAGCACTAAATTGAAAAGTATTTTTTAATGCAGTTCAATAATACCAATCCATTATGTTTCTCTAACTAGTATCATAACCTGCAAAAAATAATTTACTAAAATAATGCCACTGTACGAAATAAAAAAAACATTTAAAATCAACATATCTGATGCTCATACAGGACACTGAATGGTACATCATCTACATTAAACTCATTGTGTTGTTTTCTGGAGATGCACTTCAGAAATTGGGCATATCAATGCCTGCAATATTACTACATTTTCAAGATTGATTACATTATATATGGCAGTATAGTAAAGGGTTGAAATGCAAGATGCCTTCACTGCAATGTTTAAGATCCCCCAAATTACCAGGCCTACAAAAGGAATCATCAATGCAAAAGGGTTAAAGCCCTTGGAAAAACTGAATTGTTTTTTATTGTAGAAACCTATTCCTGTGTTGAATTGAAAACATGTCTCTCAAGAATGATGATCGGTCAATGCATTGAAAATCATGAAAGCAGCTCCTCCACTCATTCTTTAGTGACAGACATTTAAATAATGTATATTTGTTGGGTGATATCTTGAAGATTACTGCACTATCAATATATAGAAGGTAATAACCTGGTAGATAGCATTACCTATAAAGAGCCCATCCCATCTGGTTTTCTTGCTGAAAGCCTTTCATGCACCAGTAAACTCAGTAAATATCAGTAGATAACGTATGAGCCTACCACGCCAAGGATTTAAGTCCTAATGTGTCCTCAAAGTGCTGCTGATGCAAAGATTACACATCATTTTTTTTCTTAAATGTCATTTTACATAACCCTTTTTTCTGCATGAGTAGTTAGTAAGGAATGAATGAATGCCATTAAAACACTTAATCATTATCTGGGAAACTAGCCCTCACCACTAGGAATCTCCATGACAAAGACCTACAGATCAGGCTGGCTCAGCAGAGTTTGTCTGCTGGTAATATTATATGCAAATGGCAGCTTCGGGCAGTTCCCCCAGTGACCTTGAACTGGCCTTATCTGAACTGACTGGCATTTGCAGAGGCCATTTTGCAGCCAGAGCTCATTCCTATGAGCACCATGAATTACCTCAATGAAAAGACCGATCCTCACAAACCGAAGCATTACAAATGACCAAATCCTTAGATGACATCATATTACGAGCTTACGGAATTCATACAGTTTTCTGTAACACGACGTATAGGAATGTTGTGTTGGTCTTTATCATAACAGATTTAGATTTAAAATGTTAATGCAATGTCCCAAAAGACACTTAGCAGTGGGGGGAAAAACTTGAAAAGGTTCTGCTTTGGGTAACAAGTATGCTAATGAAACAAGAGATGCAAAATGAACATTGGGGAAAAAGCAAATACATAAAAAAACAAAACACCCCCATTTCAACATATCCAAGTCAGAACAGTCACTTTATGTAGAAGTGCTTCATGCGCATGACAAGGTCAAAACATTGCAACTAAAATAAAATAATGGCACTGCCTCTATTCCTAGAAGCAAATATACAGGTATGGGTTTAGGAATAATCTTACTGGAAGTGAGTAAATAAAAATAAAAAGAAAGTCTGTTCTCAGATGAGCACCTCTGACTCGGTTTAGTTTCTCTCACCTTATAGGTGATAGGGGCATCCAGATATGGACTCCTTGCTCACTGTGCCTTAGGGAGCACAGCTACATCCTACTGACGAGGCCCAACAGAGGCTGAAATGTACATCTGGGGTTTGCCGTTTCTCATGTCCAGGGTAGAATTGGCTGTTATTTCAGGACTGGATCACTCCTCTGAGTAAGACCAGACTGATATACTACAGGATATTTCTCCCTGTGAAGGGCACAAGTGAGATAAGAGAGGTTGCTCTCCGAGTGGGTGACCAGATCTATAGGACACACCTACTTGTGGTCCAGTCTCAGAATGACTCTATGTTTGAGTAATTAAAAATGTCTGAGGCACTGAATTACTAAACAACATATCCCTAACATATCCTGTAATGCCTATCCTTGCAGATTTGTGTGGAATAACATACTGTAATGTCTAATATCCAAACTGGATACATATACATATTATTAGTGTATATATATATACACAAAAAACTTACTGGCTTTGTTTTCTGTATTGTGATGTTCCAGTGTACTATTAGAGGACTCAAATGGAAAGGAAATAAGTAAAAAAAAAAAAAAGTATGAAAGGTAGACAGTATGATTTAACCCATGCTTATGTATATGTGCACAAGAGTGAGTAGATGTGGCTGTCCAGTAAAGCACACGAATAATCAGAGTATTGTAGTATACAGTGATAACTTTTTAATCAGTCACTGTATTTAGAGTGACAAGCTATCAAGATGTCAAAAGCAATAGTCAAAAATGAACAAGTATTGTCAAGAGTATGCATGCTGACCCAGAATGGTTTGAGGGTATGCTCTTGTGAGAGCTTAATATTTAGAAGGTGGTTGAGGAGATGGCATAGTTTGATGGTATTGGTTTATAGGATGCACTGTATAAACAAATCACCATGAATCGTATAGAAACTGCATACAGTGGTGAACGAAAACGTCTAACACTTAGAAGCCAGAGAGGCTGTTTCTATGAGCATGAAACTAAGCCCTTCATAGATATATACTATACTTCAGAAAAACGTTTACGGGCTAGAAGTGTAAAATTCCAGGAGCCTGGGCTCAGAGGAAGTTTCCAACCTTGTATTTATGTTATCAGTAAATAATTCAATTACATGCCTCCTGTAAGAAAGTTTACGATTAAAAACTCTACACAATGCCTAATGTAGTCATTATAGGGAGCCCGTAACAGACCCTTATATGTATCCCTAACCAGTGATCACTATGTGCAATACTTTCCCTGCTCTACGTGTTTCTATCTGCAATTACATGGCTCCTGCTATGTGTTCTCAAAGCTCTACTTGCGCTTGTAGTGACCCTAAAACCTATGTGTAAACTGGTAAATTCCAACAGAGAACTTTTCATGATGTAATAGCCTTCACTACTATTAAAGCTATGCCCTTACCTACGACAGAGAAGGGGTTAAAAATAAATAAATAAAAATTGAATACCACTGGGAGTCATGATCTCATTTGCCTATGGCCCAATAACCCCTCATAAATAAAATCACAAGTGTCCTCTGGGCAACACCGAGTGGCTATCACGCTTTTGGTGGGGACTCTTTAACCTCTCAGGTGCCATACCTACATTAATTAAATGCTAAGTGCCTCATGGGGGTTCCAATGAACCGCTAAGTCCCTATTCCCTATGGGTTCCCTACCGATCCCCAAGAGCCCTAACTATCTCCCTTGGGGGTACCTACTGACCCCCATGACAACTAACTTTAAACTCTTACTATAGGGGACCCTATGGACCCCCCATTGCCCCCTACTCCCTATCATGGCACACAAACTAGCTACCCCAAAGTATAAAAAATCAATACAATATGAAAACAGATAAATACCATATAATAACTACAGAAAATATTAAAGTTCAAATAATGAAAAAGAAACTTAGTAAAAAGGGGGTTAAAAGTGATGATTATATAATCATAATAATTATTTTTTGTTTTCATATCCTACAAATTTTTATTTTTGTATTTATGGTAGTTAGTTGCGGGGGGCTGGGGGTGTATTAGTGTTAAATACCATGAGGCACCTTATAGGTCCCCCAATGGGGATAAGGGTCCATGTGGGTTCATTAGCACCCCTATAGAAGGGAGTAGGGTACAAGGGGTGGGAGAAAACCCCGATAGGCCCTCAGGTGTAGTGTGGGTTTATTGTTAATGAAGCGGTGGAGAGCTTATTTACTTGTGATCCTTTCCCTGCCATGGGAGGAGATAGATAGATAGATAGATAGGATGTTAGGGCTAGCATGTTCTCATTGGGTAGTGGGTAGCATTGTGGGGCTTTGCCATGGAGACTACTAAGTTTCAGGCACTAAGTCTACTATGGGTATACATAAGGCATGTTTCAAGCACACATTAGAGCTTCAGAGCTACCTGCAATATCCCTGGGTAAGAATTAGTAACTTTTACGGAAGAACTTTTGCGGGAGCCATGGTATAGCTTTGCAGACTTGCTTTCAAAACTCCTGTAGGGTTGAGTCAGCCTTATGGGTTTCCTATGGGAGTCATGTAATTGAGCTCTAAGTTAGAAACTACGCAATGATGACATTATCCATATTTCTAAAGTTATCCATAACACACACACACGTATCTGCGCATAGCACTTCTCAACCACTTTACATTTAATGTTGCGTTTGACTTATTGGTGGATGTTCTAGATACACTACTTTAGTATTGTAGAAATATTATATTAAAACAATGCATTTATGTGTTTGCATCATTATCAAAGGCATTACAGGTATTACATACATTTGAACAATATGATTTGCTCAAAGAACATGTATATTCAACTCATTTGTTACAGGCCATCAAGATTTTCATTGAAGTCCATATATCACTGAAATTAGGTGGAACGAGTTGGGGCTGAAATGTTCCTTTCATTTCAAGGATATACAGCAAGTTGTCACATTTGACTGACAGCTTTAACCTTCTATAATTTTACTAAAACAGCCAAAAATATATATAATCGCTCCTAATACAAACATCCTTCATATTTTATCATGGTAGACAGACATCATTAAAATAAGTGACTAGCTAAAACATCAGGAATTACACTCCTCATTTCCATGGATTCCTGCTTTATAATAAATAAGTCACTGCTATGGATCTCACTAACAAGTCGAAATAATGAATTTTTACAGATGCAGATGGAAGTTAAAACGCAGTGTCTTTGAAGCTTTATTATTCTTTTTGTCTTTAAGCTTAATCCGACTGTCAAAAGAAGAAGAAGAAGAATAAAAATCATAGTCTTTGAGAAAATGAAATTTAAGGTCCAATTCTTAGAAAAGAAATCGCTATAATATTAACCAAGAGTTTCTCTAAAAAAAGAACAAAAAGCCTTCAGCGTGTAGGGAACAATGAATAATATATGCAAGATAGTCGGATAGCAGCAATTCACTCGATGAATAAATGTAAATGAGGAGCTCCAAAATCTTCATGGCTTAAAACGCATCCCAATTTCCTCCAAAAGGTGGTGACTTTTATCCACTGGCCCATGGCTAATTTTACATGGAATGCAAAAATGTTATTCAAATCGGGCAGTGTATTAAACTTCAACAGATTCTCTGTGTAGCTCTTAGCACGGCTATCTTCCCTCTATTTTAATTTTAAAAAGAGAGTTAGCAACAGCTTTCCTTTTTATTCCCTGGGGGATACATATAGAGCAACATCATTTATGACAGTTGCACAAATGCTATGTGCGACACTAAGTGAAATAACTTCTTATGGAGATTGTACAGGTATCTATATTTTATTTGGCATCTTCAACATATCTGGATCTTCATGGCCCTATATTTTTTTTTTCCTTCCACCTCTCTTGCTTTTCTACACTCCTAGCTGCAGATGGACTGCATAAATAAGCAATGTGCTATGAGGCTTCAGACTAGCCGATAAACCCCTTTCAATTTTCATGCCAGCTTCTTCTTTTGTAATTCAAATCCGGCTGAAAACTGGCAGCTCTGAAAACTGAAACAAGCACTGCCACAAATACCTTGTAATGCTATCGACCTTGTCTGCCCATGCAGTGAGAAAGGGGGATGCATATGTGTCTGCAGTCATCCAGATAACATAACTCATTTTTTTCCCCTTGGATAACAGAAGCCAACGCAGGCTTGTGGACTAGAAGCAGTCATTACTAAGCAAGCAGCAGAATAAGTCTCTTCAAAAAAAAGCACACTAGTGCCTTTATATAAAATAACACAACATATAAGGACCTGGCCACTGCATTCATTACTGATTATAATTTACCACCTTCAGTTTACCATACAGATAAACAGTGTTTTTTTTAATCTATTTGCCACATTTTATGAGATAGATTAAAGCGGTGTGGGATGCCGGAAGAGAATCACTTTTCTGAGAGAATAAAGGGCTAGATCCTCTTATCAGCAGCCATCAGAAAGTTCATTAATCAGCTTGGCTTTGTGCCCTCCAAATTGAAAGGTTAAGTAATCCTCACAGGAATATTTCCAGGAAGCGCTGCCAATTGTCCAGAGAGGAGCTGCCATTCACTTCACATGGGATCGCTAACATGGTATTTTATCACTGTTTTGACCCCAAACAATTGGGAGGATCAAGAAGCACAGAATGTAATAAAAGCCACTTATTAGATGTGCTGTGGAAATATAGAAGTAATACGCTTTTATAATGGGAGAAAGCAATGGCGAAAATGAAGAATCCAGTATAAAACAAAAAATAAAGACAAAATACAACCAAGCAAATGTAGCTAAATGTGTATGCATGTGCGTTATAAGCCATTTTAATAGGAAAAGCACTAAAAAAACCTGAATGCTTAATAAAAGCAGAACCATTAATTACATACCAATTAATTATTCCATGACATTTGTAGACCCTGCTTAGCATATTACTACCCAAATAAATACTTTTGTGGAGAAAAAAAAATGTACTAGGAATGTGTTCATGTAATAAGTATTTTGCTAAATTTCATTTATTTCTCATACATACTTACCTACCAGTGTTTGTGGATTTCTTACAAAGTCTAAATTAAAAAAACATAAATTACTTCTCAAAAATGGATTTGTAGAAGGTTAAATCCCCAAAAAAAAACTAACACTGGTCCTTTGTGTTTTTAAAAAAAAATGTTTATTTAATGAATATAAGGTATATTCCTAAAATGTGGATCTTGGCGAAGACATGAATAATTGATCATCTAGTTTATAAGGAAAATAAAACTGTTTGGACTGTAGTTTTTGAAAAACACCTATAATTATTATAAGGTAATAGGGTAATACCAAGACAAACTGAATACTTCCTACTATAGTAAAAATAGTTTCCTGGGCCAATGTAAGCTCAAAAACTCGAATTGAAGCATATTACAAGACCAAATAATAATGGTCCCACATGCACAATGAGTAGTGACCTCTGCAGTACAATGACTTTTTGTGCAGACCACGACAGCTCTAACCATGCACCAATAAAAGCTTCCCAAAGGTCGCTGGCCATAGTACTTCATACCAATGTACTAAAATGAGGTCATGCATATCAGCTATACAAAAGCATAGACTCCACATGCAGTAAATGTAAGGCTTAGTGATGCACTGTATGACCTTAAGTCAATGAGGGATTGGTTTCTCTAGGATTTGGCACATTCAATGGCAAACTGACATGGAACATCATTTTTCATGGATTTTAAAGAGCATGTTTTTTTATTATGACATATTATGAACAAATGGTTTAACCTTCTTTGAAAGTAACTAGAAACACACAGAACATATTGTAGTATATAGGTCTCATTAGTAGATTCATACAGTTATATTGATGCTATATAGCTGCTCATTGGCTGGCAGAGGAAAGCCCCCAGAGCAGCTAAACATCTGAATCTGAGTCATTGTTTTAGAAAATGAAAAACAAACTATGGTGCATCAGAAAATCAGAAAAAGGGAATCTGTTAAAGGACAACTGTACAATGAAATAACATAGAAATGTTTGAAAACATATGTTGACAAAGAGCTTAATTAAGTAGACAAAAAATGATTTAACTAGTTTTCACATGAAGAAACAGAAAACAAAAAAAACACTTTGATGCCTAAGTTGGCCACTAGAGGCATCCATGATAAATTGTTGGAAGTTGTGTTTGTAACTGAGGGGTTTACATTTCTGCAGAGCAAATTTTTGCATTTCAGGATTCAGGAGGTTTCTCTGGGCCTATGGATCTACCCCCCCCCCCCCCCCCCCAATTATCTAACAACTCATCTTTTCCCTCTCCCTTCCTCTCCTACTCCTCCCTCCAATGATAGAAAAAATACCCCCATACCCAGGATCTAGATCTCAAGAAGTAATGTCAGAAAGACAAAATTGATTCTCTTCTCATAAACAGAGTTTTTATACATGGAAACAGTAGAGAATAATTGTATATACAAGTTAAATATTTAAAGGCCGATTTCATTTCTAAAAACATTTTGCAGATAACCAAGTTTAGTTATGTAAAAGACCATATAAGAAAATGGGACTTCTGTATTCATTATTTAAAAAGATCACTGAACCATGACTTGGTTAAAAAAAAAAAAAAAAAAAGTAGGCAGGAGAATATCACGATTGTGGCACATTTAGAATTGCAATATTTATGTACATCCTTATTTTTGCCATTCACCAAAAATGCATCTCTGCATTCATGGAATTGTTGCTAAGGGTTTACTGATCTTAACAGAACAAGGAACACTTTTTTTTTATGCATTTAAAAGAGCATCTTTAAACTTTACAATGTTTTTTTTGCATGAACAGATATAAAGCAAAACCTGTTTAGACTTCATTCAATCATGAAATGCAGAGAGCATTCTGTAGTCTATAGATCTAACTGCGGACAGAGGGCAAAACCCAAGATGTTAAAAAGGCTGGATAGGTTTCTGTGCTCTGAAACCTTCATTTGAAAAAAGAAACCATGCTGTGAAATTATCAAAATTACCTTTTTCTGATGCAAAAAATTATTTTCATGGGCTTTTACATATCTTAGGGCTAATGGAAGAAAATGAGACATGACCCCTTCCTTATAATAGTCACCAAATAACTTCTTATTATTCATTATTTATTCTGTTACCATTTGAACAGTTTATTTTAATATGATAAACATAGTAAATGATATCAGACGCCAGAATTTGTATCATATTTGCATATAATATATAATAAGCCCATTAGGATTGTAAAGCCATTGCCAAAGACTTGGTAGCTTGCAGTAATTCATTGGCATTGACACAAATCACTGTACAGACATACCACCTGGCCAGTGCTCTCCTTATTATCAGAAGGTGCTGGAGTGAGGTAAGGCAAGACCATGGCTCACCACTGAACATTTCAGTTCGATAATGAGCTGCATGCCTGGTTTTCTGGAAAGACTGCATAAATATGGCCATCACATTATGGGAATTTGTCCAGCACACTAATCAGGTTCAGTTAGTACACAAACCAATTTTGTGTTATATTTGCTGTTCATATAAAGTTCATATAAAAAACAAAAAAAGTTAAAGTTTCAATTGAAATTGGTGTTTTTTTCATGAGTTCTCCTATCCCTATCTTCACCGTGTCCAGCACGCCTAGGTCGTCGTGCCAAAAACAGCACTATAGCATGGTTTAGCATTAAATGGGGTCTGGCAGGAAAAAACAGCTGTAGTTAATTTGACTGGTCACCACAACCCCTAACTGCAGTAAAAGTGTGGTTTACCGTGTAAATGTGTGTGAAAATATAAGATTATTCCTTACAGTAATTTTTATTACCATGTCTGATTCAATGGATTTTCAGGGTGTGAAGAGATGTTTTTGGCTGGCCGGTCATTAATATTTTCCATGATCTAATGAGTTAAGCACAGGACAGGATGCCCCCTCCCATGCCCTGGCCCTCACCGTTTAATAATCTTTTTGCTTGGTCCTCTGCCTGTCAGCAGGTATGTACACCCTCTTTCTTTGACGTGTCACCATGCTAGAGCTACTAGCATGGTAATAACCACTTCCCTATTTGGAAACTACCAGAGCTATTTGCAGGTGTGGGTATAAAAGCAAGGTAGCCATAGAAATTTAATAGATATGTTTGAAAATAGATCCTGTAAAAGGGTCTCTCTCTAATGGTAATGTGTGAGAAGTGTATGCCAAGCTCTCGCTGCTGCTTTATAGATGTCAAACTGCAGGGTCCATTGTCCACAAATAGGATACAGCATCAGTTGTGAATCCTGATTACAACAGGAATAGGCTAATTAGGGGTTTGACAGGCTTTCATAATACAAACTTCAACTTAGGGCTCATTAGTCCTGTAACACAGATAACCATTATAGTTACATAGTAATTGAGGTTGAAAAGAAGACTTTCAGTCCATCAAGTTCAAGCTTTTAAGATCTCGGATCTGCAATATGCGGATTAGTTCTTAATTAATTGATCCATAGGAAGGCAAACAGAAAAAAAAAAAAAACACAAGTGAAACTTAGCCAATGATCTCAAAGGGAAAAAAACAAAATTCTTCCTGATCCCAGATACAGTTATACCTCGTTTAACACTGTAGATAGGCTCCAGGCAATAGGAGTGCTAAGCGAAACAGCTCTAAATGGGGCAGTTTAACATGGGGAAGATAAGGATGGGGAACTCATGAAAAAAACACCAATTTCTATTGAAATTTAAACTTTTTTGGTTTGATATGAACTTCAAAGAAACAGCAAACATAACACTAACACAAACTGAACATTAGCAGACTTTAAACTTTAAATTAGTGATGTTGAAGCTTCTGGCTCATCCTGGATTCTGTTTTCTTATAGCGATTCAGAGCGTTCAAAGGGGTCCGGCAGCTAAAAACAGAGTTATAGCGAGGCAAGGCTATAGAAAATTAGAGCGTTAAAGGATTTAGCATTAAAAGGGGTCTGGCAGGAAAAACAGCTCTATAGTTAATCAGCTCTAAACGGGGTAGCTTTAAGCTCGGTTTATTTGTACTGGCGATCGGATTCCTCCCTGGAGGAGTACTCCCTCTCTAATTATCCAGGATAACTCTGAATGCCCTTTTTGATTATAAATAAATCCAGTTCCCTTTTAAAGTTATCTATCGAATCCGCTGTCACCACCTCCTCTGGTAGAGAGTTCTACAGATTAATTACCCTTACTGTGAAGAACCCTTTTCTTTCTTTGAGGTGGAATCTTTTTACTTCTAATCTCAAGGGATGTCCTCTTGTCAGTTGAAAACCTCTTGGCACAAAAAGCTCCCCTGACAAATCTTTATACTGACCCTGGATGTATTTATACAAGGTAATCATATCTCCTCTTAGACGCCTTTTTTCTAGAGAAAATAAGTTTAATTTGGTTAGTTTTTCTTCATAACTTAGCCCTTCCATTCCCCTTATTAGTTTTGTTGCCCTTCTCTCTAAAATGTCCTTTTTCGGAAGTAGTGCCCAATACTAGGGATTTGTTTAGTGGCAAAATTATATTTACTTCCCTTGCTTCTATACCCTTCTTAATACATACTAATATATGACTTGCTTTTGCGGATGCTACGTGGCATTGATCACCGTTACGTAGGTGGTTGTACAGAAGTACTCCCAAATCTCTTTCTATAGAAGATAGCCTAGATTTGGTCCATTAACATTATACTGTAATTACTATGTTTCCTTCCCAAATGCATAACTTTACATTTGTATTATATCTCATCTGCCCATTCCTCTAAATTATGTAATCCCTTTGGAGGGGAAGTACATCACTTAATAAATTAATTATCTTGAAGACAATACTTTCCAATCCCACTTCTAAGTAATTAATAAATATGTTAAAAAGGAGGGGACCTAATACTGAACCCTGAGGAACCCCACTTACTACATTAGTCCAATCCGAGTATGTTCCATTTACCGCAACCCTTTGCTTCCTGTCTTTTAGCCAGCTCTCAATCCATAAGCAAATATTTATGGCAATTCCTGTATCCCTTAGTTTGCTCAATAGTCTCCTATGTGGCACTGTATCAAAAGCATTTGTAAGATATAAATAGACTACATCCACTGAGTTGCCTTGATCCAAGTTCCTACTAACCTCCTCATAGAAACTAATTAGGTTTGTTTGACATGACCTATCCTTCATAAATCCATGTTGACTCCTACTTATAACCTCATTTGAAAAGACATATTCTTGTATATTATCCCTTATTAACCCTTCTAAAAGCTTCCAGACTATGGCAGTGAGGTTTACCGGTCTATAATTCCCTGGATCTTCTGTTTCACCCTTTTTAAACATAGGTATCACATCTGCTTTTCTCCAGTCGCATGTAGCATTGTGTAATTTCACGTCATATCGACTAGTGCAGATTTCATTTTACCCTGTTGTGTTCTTCAATTGCTAATTAAGGATGGAAAGTTTCCTATCTCTGCCTGAACAAAATACTTAAAATTGGCTGGAATAGACATTGGAGACATATGCCTTTATAAATGTGAATGAATAAATAGATAACATAAATTAAATTACAGTTCAGCCCCTGTACTTATAAGTACACACACAATAAAGTACACAAAAGTAAAGAAATATATGGGTATTTTATATTCCTAGTGATAGGAATTAGCATTAAATTAATAATTTGTTTTGGCCAATTAGGAGCAAGCAAAGGTTGAAAAAATGTGTATCAAACGCTGGGGTTCTGGTTTGTGCGGTAAAGCAGCCTGCTATGCAGTGTGTTACCATGTTAGCAGGTGCTATGTATTTTCATAGACGAGTCTATCTGTGCAGCACATTCACACCTTATTACCACCCTGCAGGTTGTCCATTCCCTCCATCAACTACTGCTGCTGGTGTTTTTTATTTTTTTCTCCCTCTCTCGGTTTATCAGAGCTAAGCAGCAGCTGAGCCTATTTGTGTCATTACCACGCAGGAAGCAGCCCCTGGTGGGTCACATCAGTGCTCTCCTATTGGCTGAGTAAGACACAGCAGATTAATAATGGGTCAAAATTGGTCCCCAAATGCTCCATGCTGATTATAGGGGACCAGGTGCCTGTGTAGACACCACTGGGGGCTTCAACATAATCAGTGGGATTTTTAGATATTAATAAAAATTAAAACATTTTAAGAAATGTGATGCATATATTAAGTATGCTTTTTGACGGAGGAGTGCAGAGATGTATTAATCCAGCTAATTTAGATATGCCTTTATTTAAAAACAATTGAAATCTCAGCAGTGCTATTATTATTGGGAACTCTGTATGCCCACAATTCACCCATCCACTTTAGGTTCATCACATATTTATACAGGTCAGGGCCCTGGTTCCACATAGTAAATGCCTAAACTAAGGTTTAAGTAGCTTGCACGGCTTAACTAAATAGCTAAAACGTCAGTTTCTCCGCACATAAGCGGCTTCTTCAAAGGCAAATGTGTTGCAGATTGTTGCCATTGATTATTTACAATGAGACGGTTCAACCCCTGTACTTTGTTTTTTCCCCTCAGAAGTACACCGTCTTCATGAGCTGCAGTTAGGAACTATCTGTAGGATTTTAAAGCAGAAAAACAGAGTTTTTAAGCACTTCTTAACAAAATAAAAGTACACAAAAGTGAAGAGATACATAGGTATATTATATCCTTAGTTAAATCCAGCAAGCTCTCAAGTCCTTTTATTGAATAGTATTGGCTTCAGCTACATTTTTCTTTACTGGTTAATAATTAAAAAATGAATCCTCTGTATACCAGTACTCATATGATTTTCTGCACCCAGAAGGCTATGAAGTTTATTTTGCTATGCATTTTTTTCTAAACATTTCTCCTCATTTTCTGCTTTCACGTGGACATTTCTTTGTAATGAAAGGGTTGATTATATGACAAATTATGTCAAATGTAAAAATGTAATCTTACTACAAACATTTGGTAAATGTATGCATAGATCTAAATGTAAAAAAAGTATTTAAAATCCATATGCCCCTTGGATGTCATGGGGTAACTGCTCTGCAGAACCAGGATAACAACATGGAGCATACATTGCTCAGAAAGAAACTCTAAATATTTAGAAATTGATCAACAAGTTTTGAAATTGGTCCACAAACTGCATTGTCTCTATAATAGTTTAAAATGAAGACCCACGCAAAAATGTACAGTAGAATCGGCTACCTGAGTTTTTATGCGTTTCACTGATGCAGCCCCATATTCATAGTCATATTTGTTGATATTTTCACAACCCTTACTAAAAATAGGCGAATATGCATGATTGTGGAGATAATGGTATGTAAGCTTTGTAAGAAATATATTCTGAAACTACAGAGGGCAGGCTGGGTCCTCAGAAGATTCCTTGGATGGCTGCATACGGACAGACCCAAGGCAGCACGACACCCAACAGCTCATGTGAAATTTGAATAAAGGAGCAAAATTTATGTTTAATGGTTTGAACTTGCCTTCACACACAAACATTTTACAGTAAACTCTCGATTATCTGGTACTCAACTAACCAGAACTCTCAAGCAACCGGCAACCGCGTGTTTTCCCCATCAACCGGAAACTCAACCGGAAACTCTCTGCATCTTTTTTGCGCAACCGCCAACTTCCGCATCCGGAATTGTTACTGCGCCACCGGAATCTCCGATAACTAGACAGACCACAGCAGGTCTGGACATTAGATGCTGAGCAAAGCAGATCTGGACATCTTGGATTTGGAGGGGAGTCACTATATTTTTAATCATTGAAAGTGGCAGTGTTCTTGTGGACACAGTTTGGGCATTGTACAATAGATTGTACTTTCTAATTTTATTAATCACCATCTTAGGTTTTAGGAATGTACAGTACATGTACAGTATTTTTATGCTGATATGTTTGTATTGTAGACAATCATAAAGATCACATAGCAGCATTGCAAAGTAAGTAACAAAGCATACAAAATATTAAATACTGTACTTTATACCATTGCTAGAGGTTCTATAAAATAAACTGTGGTACATAACAAAATACTGTATGAAAATACTGTTTTTTTCCAACGGGGAATGTACAGTATCTATTCATCTATTTACAGCATATATCTATCTACAGTATCTATTTACTGTATCTACCTATGTGTATCTATCTACGTATTGATCTATCTAGGTATCTGCTCATCTGTAACTTTTTGATTTGATAAGGCCAAATTGGTGACTCTTCTTAATTTTTTTACAGACTGTCCTTTATAAACCCCACAGAGTCTTGTGGCCACAAAAATGCCAAAACCGGTCCCAAGGTGTGCTTGGGATTATGTGGCAAGTGAAACATTACAGAAATGTAGGAGAAAGTTGTGGCCAGCTGCCATGCCTGAGGAATCCTCCTCCTTCGCCTCCCTCAACTTAGAGGAGGTTCAAACCAATAGTATAGCTGTCAATAACAGAGTTTATGATGAAATATGTGAGTTAGTTGACTCTGCTAACGAGAAAATGTATTTGTCTCAGCATGAACTTAACAACTGTTTTGCTGTGGATAAAGCTCTGGTTAAAGCTATTCAAGTCACTCATACTCTAAACCAGGGGTAACCAAACTCGGTCCTGGAGGGCCGCACCCAGGCCTGGATTTGATGATTTCCTTTCTGTGCACAGGTGAGTCAATCAGGATGGTGGAAGAAGCAATAGTATCACCTGCTTGCAGCAAGGATATCCACAAATCCAGGCCTGGGTGCGGCCCTCCAGGACCGAGTTTGGTGACCCCTGCTCTAAACACAAAAGAAATCATAGAAGGTTTTGTAAATTGTGGAAAAAAAATGTTGCAGAGGAGCAAGAAAGTGATGATGACGACGGGTGTGAGGTGGAAAAAGTATAATTTGAAAGAGTAATAGCTTTTGCATAACAGCAACCCTTCTTCACTTTGCAGAATCTTATGCAGCTGCACATCATGCAAAACCTGACTTTGCAGGAGAGGCGTAAGGCCTCAAAGCAAGGTGATATTCGTTTGTACAGAAAAATGCACTAAAATCTACCAGTACAACATCATCTACAGATGAAGATCTAACACTAATCACGTTCACTACTTCTGATTGTGTTCCAACTAAATTATCAGCAGATCCTGATGATTACTGGTTTTCTGCTCCTGAAGGAGTCCTAGTAGGAGATGAAGCTGCTGGAGATCATGATGATCCTGATGTTATGTCTACGCAGTAAACTCTCTTTTTTCGTCATTGTATGTTACTGTAGTTATGTTCAGTAATTTAATAACTGACATTTAATACACTGCATATCAAAAAGCTACAGTATTTTTTACAGTGCAATAAAACTATGATGAAGTGAAGTCGGTCTTTATTTGCTGTAATTTGCTTTTGATTAGTGTATTTCAATTTTAAAATTAATTAAAAACATTGTGTATGGTCTTGTGTGCGGTGAAGGGCTAATTAGGGCTATTTTAATAGTGACTCAAGCAACCGGAGACTAAACTTATCCAGCAATAGGTGATCCCCGCAGGTGCCGGATAACGGGGAGTTTACTGTATATTGAATGCTATGCACAAAAACAAATAATACCGTTAAGGAAGCCACGCCATTAGAGAGGGAGCAGACTAGGATGAAGCACAGAGGACAACACATCCAGGCGTAGATCAGTCATTGTTTGAATGTTTCTGGATATTATCGCCATAGTATGTGAGCCAACATCTCCTTACGGTGTCTTTGTTACGGCAAACATTAATTATATAGCTTTATCGGAGACACACAATAAATGTATTTTTGTCGGTTACTCCTGAAAAGATTTTCCTCACCCTCACACCTCCACAGTGGGGCAATTATCTGCATATAATCTAATTTTAATAAAAAGTAAAAACAACTGATGTGAGACTATGCATGAGGCTGATAATCACAAGTCTCACATTATCTACAGGTGGAGGACAACGCTCATCATTTAATAAAAAACGGCAAAGCCAGTTTTTTCTTAATAAAAATGTGTTAGTATGTTACCTGTTCACTAGTACATATTTACTAATTTTGTAAGATCTTGTTTTTATGTAATTGCACAAAAAATAAAATACAAAAAAACAAGAAGAAAAAAAAAAACATTTTTCATTGCATATTATAAGATTAAAAGGCCCACTCTTGTCATTTGTTTAAAATATACTCTTTTTGAAGAACTACACTTGAATTTATTAAATGTAATTTATGCAATTATGTTGCAGAGGAAGCTGCCATTGTTGTTTCTACTGATATGCTTCTACATGCAAGCAGACACCTTTCAACAGTGCTAATGGAAGTCTTAGTTTACAAGGACACAAGCTACTGAAATAAAAGTTTGAATTAGCAGCTCAGTAAAGGCAAATAAAACTCTAGTAAAGAATAATTGAACATAAAAGTTAAATACTTAGAATTTCCCCAAAACATTTTTGCATTATCTTCAAAAGACTACATTGTAAAAATGTGTATACATTTATCCTGCAAGTGATTTTTTTAGTAACTACTACATGCTCTTATTTTTTGCCTGTAAAGAAAACCTCAAAAGCAAATTATTGGTCTTAGAGACTTTGTGCAGAAAATATTGGGAACTACTGAAATACCATCTTATGGTTATGGATCTTAAAGAAACTACTAAAAAACGAATTACATATTTTTTTTTAAACTGGAAAGATAAGATATTGCTAAAGGAACATGGCACTTAATATATTATTTATGTTAATTATTAAACTTGCATAGGCGCTGGAGTTGCTTTAACACCCTCCATTTTCACAAGATGATTTGAAAAGAACTTTAGAGAAAACATGCCTATAACATTCAATACCATCTAATAATTCAGTATGAATGAAAATATTCCAACGAAATGTGGTCACCCAATGTATCCTCCTTCTCCACCGTCCGAGTTGTTCTAGAGTACATCTTCCACTATGACACAAGAGGTGGGGCTCGGTAACCCATGCTAAGGGATACCAATCCCACCACAGGAAAATACATATTGGGCTATAGTGGGAGCAAAGCGAAGAACAATAATAGTTTGTAATTTTGTGTATAGTGTTTCTCCTTTCACATTAAGCTAGTGTAAAGCGACATTTTTTTTTACTTTTCAGTTTATTTTTTTGACTGTATTTCGCTAGTCATGTTTCCAACTTTTTCCAGGTATAGAAACTTCAAGAGCACTTTATACTGAACATGGAATGAATACAGGAAGTTAAAAAGGGGCACAGTTGTACATTTTACATACTGGTGTTAAAGGAACAGGAAATTGATATAATTTTTAAAGAGCATTAAAAACTGTCTATACATGTATGTTAATGCATGTCTCAGAGCACTTGATAATGGTGAGAGAGGGGTCGAACTGCCAGATAGCATTTGAGGGTCTTTATTTTGGCCATAACAGAGACAGACAAGCAGACTGTAATTAGCACATCTAACTAGATAATTTATGTGTGTGAGCTACTCATTTGCATATAAACATCATGGAATGTTCCAGGATTGATTCATTTTAGAATAAAATGGATAACAAAACATATGGTCAGTTTCCATGCACTTTAAGAAAAGCCTAAAAAACAACTTAAACATATATAGCCTATAAATGTTTATTCCAAACACTACTGAGCTCAAGGTCTAATAAAGGATTAGTTAAATCAGTAAATAATAAAGAGATACAGATAGGAGTCTTATGATACTATAGTATATAGTTTTCAAAATTAGTTCTTTGTGCGCACCAGTTCATAATTGCTTATGGATACAGAGACATTTATCTCCGCAACTGGTTAACTTTTTTTGTCCACTCAGCAAGAAACCGTCTTTGTCAGTCACATGGGTGCCTCATAATCATACCGAGCCCTCGTGATTTAACTACAATACACAAGAGTTTTCAGTTTTGCTGAATATTATTCTATACAGATTTGAAACAAATTAGCTGTTGAATAAATATAACAAGCACCAGTAGATCTAAACCACAGGTCACTCACTATCCGCTTAGAAACATTTGTTTGACAATCAAACACTTCTTGCTATGCACTTTTAAGCATTACAGACCACTTTAGTGCTCATACATTAGGCTTTTGCTTGTTTATATAATTAGCAATGAAATCATGATTTGAAGAAAAAAAAAATGTTCCTTTTAAATCTTAGATTTGAAGCTTAGTGGTTCAGACTTCAACAGATCTGCTGTTCTTCATGACCTATAATGTATCCAAGATGAGGGTGAGGACCTGACCAGGAGGGGCTGTCCTGATGTTTTCATCTTTTATGGTGATAACAGTCTTTATTTGGCTCCTGCCATTGAATGGCTATTGTAGTCGAAGCTACACTGGTCAGATAGAAAATTAGGGCAGATATCCTCTCACCCCTGGACACCTAAAGCCGGGTAAGGCAGATCTGTTAAGAGCTACAATGCTAACTTCAAATATGTTTTAAACGCTAGACTGACTTTTTTCATTAAATGCTGATTTTATTGCTAATAAGCAACTATATACATAAGGGGCACTGCAGTGGTCATATAGTTACCAATTATTGACTAAAGTGGCCCTTTATGTTTTTAAAGAGCCACCTAATTCAGCAAAATTTTGAGCACACAACTGTAAAGATCTCTCAAGCATGTTGAAATATTTTTTTTATTTTTGAAATGCATGTTCACAGAGAATTCAATAAAGTAAAGTCTGTGTTTACATGTGTCATTGACTGCTCTCTGACAGACACAACCTACAACTCCATGTAGTGAGCAATAGAAAAAAAAACAGAGGTTAACCCCCTACAAATCAATCTGTGCAGAGCAGGCAATGCAGGAATCACCTACATAGGTCAGTTATGGGTTAGCATTTGAGTACATTCCTGAGTTCATGGAAAAACTGCTATAAATCAGTGTCCTCACTGTGCGCCGAGGCTGCCTGTTATTAATCATGAAACTGCCAGTAGTGTGTATTTTAAAAAAAAATAGATCATTTTAACATGTAATCCTGTGCTCTCACCATGAAGAGCACGTACAGTGAGGTAAATTGCCCTTTAACTCCTAGACATTTCAAAAATAACAGTGGTGCCTGAGGTAAAAGTGCATCTATTCAAACTAGGAACTGAACAAAGTGAGTCAATAATACTGCTCACTAACAGTGTCTCACAGACAGATTAGATTGTACATTGGAACTTGTCCTAGAAACACCATTCAATCCATAGAACTTCACAGTAGTAGGCCACATTCTGGGTAATTAATACACTTGAGCTGATTGACAGCAGAGTATATAAGAGTGGTGACACTTGTATTTTTATTCAAGACAGAGTAGAGAGCTATGAGGTTTTTGTGGGAAGTTATTTGAGTAACAGCATCTGTGGATGTAAACGTGTCATGTTCCTTTAAGATCTGTTATAACAAATACAGTTTTCCATTTCCGATGCTCTGTAGCGTTCTTTTGTCATGGTTTATGTCATCGGTTCATTGCCACTGTGCATGCCCAAATGTCCTATTACCTACTTCACACAGTATTTAACCTACATGGAAAATACAAAGTCTAGTGAAAACCAGGGCACAGACATTTTTAAATAGGGGGGGGGGGGGGGGGGGGGAGGAGAGAGAAGCACCTAGCAAAGGTCACAGCTTAATTGCCAACAGAAATTATTAATATGAAACTAAATGGCAGAATTTGCTGTTTCTTTTGTGAAATACTATAAAGTACTTTAGAACGTTTTTTAAACATACTGTGATATTGTTGCATGGAGAAGCACTGAATACATGCTACATCCTACCAATGTCAGTCTTTCTTTAAAAGTAACAATCCCATGCTAGCTTTTCAGCCAATAACGGGTCACAAACTGGAATAATTTTTCAGAGGATCAGTCAACTCTGATGTATATATGCGGCTTGAGTATACAACAGGTATTATCAGGGGCACCTCAAAAACACCAAACAGCCATAATAATGAATATATAAATATAGCTAAACATCTCTACTTTTTAGTGACTATAGTTTTCTTGAGTTCATAGCTAAATGCTGTGTACCATATTAAGCCAAAAACCAGTATCACATTGATGAAATACAGATCTTAAAGCAGCTGGCTACATACTCTTAGACTTATTTAGAGACGTATTTATAGTGTGCAATACTCAGAGGTGGTTAGAAATGCAAAATAAGTAAGAGACACAACATTATAAGGTACTAGGGAAATACCAGGAAGTCCAGTATATCAGTTTATTACAACCATTGCTCAAACAGATTGATCAAGCCACTAACTGAAAGGGGATCTTTAGGGGGGGAAAGTTTTATACAGTGCCTTGCAAATGTATTCACCCCCCTTGACTTTTTACCTATTTTGTTACTTTGCAGCCTTAAGTCCAATGTCTTGTTAATCTGAATTGTATGTGATGGATCAGAACACAATAGTCTAAGTTGGTGAAGTGAAATGAGAAAAATATATACATAAAACTATTTTTTAGTAATAGAAAAAACAAAATTGGCATGTGCGTATGTATTTACCCCATTTGTTATAAAGCCCATAAATAGCTCTGGTGCAACCAATTACCTTCAGAAGTCACATAATTAGTGAAATGATGTCCACCTGTGTGCAATCTAAGTGTCAAATGATCTGTCATTACATATACACACCTTTTTGAAAGGCCCCAGAGGCTGTAACACCTAAGCAAGAGGCACCACTAACCAAACACTGCCATGAAGACCAAGGAACTCTCCAAACAAGTAAGGGACAATGAGAAGTACAAGTCAGGGTTAGGTTATAAAAAAATATCCAAATCTTTGATGATCCCCAGGAGCACCATCAAATCTATCATAACCAAATGGAAAGAACATGGCACAACAGCAAACCTGCCAAGAGATGGCCGCCGACCAAAACTCACGGACTGGGCATGAAGGGCATTAATCAGAGAGGAAGCACAGAGACCTAAGGTAACCCTGGAGGAGCTGCAGAGTTACACAGCAGAGACTGGAGTATCTGTACATAGGACGACAATAAGCCGTACGCTCCATAGAGTTGGGCTTTATGGCAGAGTGGCCAGAAGAAAGCCATTACTTTCAGCAAAAAACAAAATGGTACGTTTTGAGTTTGCTGAAAGGCATGTGGGAGACTCCCAAAATGTATGGAGGAAGGTGCTCTGGTCTGATGAGACCAAAATTGAACTTTTCAGCCATCAAAGAAAACGCTGTGTCTGGCGCAAACCCAACACATCACATCACCCAAAGAACACCATCCCCACAGTGAGACATGGTGGTGGCAGCATCATGCTGTGGGAATGTTTTTCAGCAGCCGGGACTGGGAAACTGGTCAGAGTTGAGGGAAAACTGGATGGTGCTAAATACAGGGATATTCTTGAGCAAAACCTGTACCACTCTGTGCGTGATTTGATGCTAGGATGGAGGTTCACCTTCCAGCTGGACAATGACCCCAAACACACTGCTAAAGCAACACTTGAGTGGTTTAATGGGAAACATGTACATGTGTTGGAATGGCCTAGTCAAAGCCCAGATCTCAATCCAATAGAAAATCTGTCGTCAGACTTAAAGATTGCTCTTCACAAGCGCAAACCATCCAACTTGAAGGAGCTGGAGAAGTTTTGCAAGGAGGAATGGGCAAAATTCCCTGAGGCAAGATGTGGAACATTGACCTTTTCTGTTATTTTGTCCTATTTGTTATTTGCTTCCAATAAAAAATAAAATAAAAAACATCTTCAAAGTTGTGGGCATGTTCTATAAATGATGCAAATCCTCAAACAATCCATGTTAATTCTACTTTGTGAGGCATGAAAACACAAAAAATGCCAAGGGGGGTGAATACTTTTGCAAGGCACTGTATATATCTTAACTAAATTAATTGTATCCCCCTCTACTTAGTTATGATATACAATTTGCACTTCACTTACTTTTAAGAAGCCTCCATAGAAACAATGTAAAGTCCCCTCCACTGTGGGCATGGCTTTGTGTTAGAACAGTGCAACACGTCACATCTCATGATACAGACGATCAAGAAAGGGGGAGGCTCTAGAAGATAAGAATCTCTTACTCTGAAGTATTCTTAGAAGTGTAAATTCCATCTGATAATTATATTGAGGATGATAAAATGTATTAATTAATCTAGTTAAATATTTATAACACTAATTAATTTTGCCTTGGGCTCAAGAATAGCCTGTGATATTATGAAATAAGAATGGTGCTCTGAATGTTAGTTACATAGAAATTCATTTGGTCACTGAACTGTAGTATAAGGAAATAAGGTTATGTCTACTGGTTAAAGGGCCACGGTAATGGCCTAAAAACAGGAGCTATATGTTTTTTAGTTAGGAATGGATATTTAGTAAAATTCCTAACAATTGTTTAGAAAAGCAACATTCAGTATTAAACCTACTTTCAAACAAACTTATAAACCTCCAGTAGAGCTGCTTAACTCCACTCCTTGTGAGATCCTGAAGGGGTGGGGGCAACTCTGATTGGAAAGCAGCCCTAGATAGTCAGACACAAGCTTATGTCTAGACAGGGGTAGATGATCTTTGTTGGCTAGAGACAAAGTGTTAAATTGGTTTATATTCCACAAGCTTGTGTATGCCCATTAAAGACAGACCCAGCCCCTCACAAGGGGTGAAGATAAGCAGTTCAACTGGAGGTTTAGAAGTTTAAAGTTTAATATTGAATACGGATAACCTAAATCATTGAATAGGAATACTATTATTAATCAGTGCTTATTAAAAGCTTCTATTAGGGCATTACAATTATCTTTTAACATCAGGAGTTGTATCTGTGCTCCCATATATGTCTGATGTAAAGAAGGGTCATTACCTACACTAGTTCTCAAGGCACACAGACAGGTCAATATTTCTATATTATATAGTTTTTTGCAGAGGTGCGGAATCAAAATTACTGAGCTTTTGATTGGTGCATCTTCACTCTAGGAGGAACAGCCACAATACCTAGCATGATTAAGTAACTTAAGGACCATGGTTGGAAATGACTGCTCAAGAGGATGCTAGAAAATGAATAAATGGGTTTCACCTTTACCTTATTTATTTAGCTATATATAGTCCAAAACAATTGTATAAAAAAGAAAAAATATAAATGAAAAACTGCTGCAAAAAAAGTATAAATATGTTAAAAAAAAATTATATAACTTTATAAGCAAAGGCAAGGAAATGGCTGAAAATAAAGTCTTCTATGCAATATTTTAAATTAATTATTGGGAAAAAACAGGTTCCAGATGTGACTTAATCAAATGCTTTAAACCTAAATATTCAAAGTTGTTTAAGAATTTTTGCAGTTGATAACAGTGGATGTTTACAGTCATAAATTAGCCATATTTTTCTTGAGAATTAACTTAGCGATGGCTTAGCATTTGTAATAATAGCATTTGCTAAGCATTAGCAGAGAGGTAAATATTTTAAGTGGGCTCCAGCAGAGTGTGATTTTTTTCCATATTAGTCACAGCTACAAAATAATTTCACAATACTGCGCACAAAGACTATATAAAGACTTTGGGCTACGGATTTAAAAAGCAACATAAACTGAACGGAAATACTTGCAGATTGTGATGACAAACCAAGCAGTGATCCTTGTGCATATATCAGTTTTACATGGCCCAAAAGAAACCGTCATAATCAAGAGTCAAACACAAACATGGATTTGATGGCCAACAACCAACAGACTGATCTAGACTGTTCATTATGTCGACCTAAAAAGCTTTGCTTAATAAATCCTTATGAAAGCCATATGCTTATGACAGGCAATCTTGAATTTCGTTCCTACATCTATGCCTACTTGTCTACCACTGTGTCTGTGAAGTATTACTTTTCTTCCTTTTTTACTCCAAATCATGGCTTCCTGTTCTTCAATTCAACTTTTTATTTCAAGGATGTTTAGATTGTAAGTTTGAGAGTTTTTAATCTTTTAAGGTGCTTTGGAAACCAGCCTTATATTTGTTTGATTTTAAGCTCAGAGAGAGGACCCTCCATTCTTTTGCAATATGCTAATATTGTTTTTGCCATGTACTTAACCCCTGTATAGGGCTATGGAATACGCTGGCGCGTTACAAATAAAAAGATAATAATAAGGTTTCTATCATGTAACTTCTATCCTTCAACATATACATATTAAGGTAAAATCTTTCCACATTACATTTTGTTTAATTTTTAGACCAATTGGGTTTCCATTTGAACAGTTCCATTTTTGTTAACACCCTTTTGTACGATCTCCAGAACTAGATACAGTATTGCAGTTGAGGTCTTACTAAAAATCTGAAGAGTGGAATTAGTACCTTAGTTTCTCTATCTAAAAATTTAGAGGAGATCTCTAGTTTATAGATGGTTATATCTATGTGTAAAAATATTACTTGGCATACATATTATACACTCATTGTTCACTTTTGTATAGCACTAGAAAATATTGTTGCCTAATAAAAATATGATGATAATCTGAACTGTATTACTGCTAATTAACCTTGTGTGATTTCAGCTCAGTGTTAAGATAGAAAAGCACAAAACAGTAATTACAAAGCACAAAAGCAAGATAGTAAATAATATATCCACATACGCAGTACACAAATCCCTATTTCATTTCATCCACAATAAAACAGGCAACTGCCCTCTACAAAATATTAAAAAAATAAATTAAAAAAAAGGCCCAGGGAATATGACCTTTTTCTATAATGGTTTTATGATACGGAAGAACTCCCAAAATATAATGAAGAAAAAAAGCACATCTAGGCAGACCAGTGATTATTTATGAATATTATTGAAATATATACCCTCGTTTTTTCCTATGTTGGAGTCACACATTTAACCATTAGAAAGCAAAACTTTGATAATTGGCAACGGTACAACATGAACCATTTTATGGTCCTCAAACAGTGTTCTCTAGCCTGGGAGAGAAGTATTTGGCTTTGTTATAGAATTAGAAATGGTGGCTCTTTCTTTTGGACCCGATTCACTAAATTTTCATATTGCAACCCCTTCTTTAAAACGCTGGAATCACTTTGACACTATTCTATCTCCACTTTATCTTTTTTTGCTAACAGATGGTTCTCAATCTTTTCTTCATAAAACAAAAAATATTGGGACACAAGGATAATTTAACTGGATAGAATAAAAATATGTAAAATACATGTCGTAAACTACACAGAAGTCGGACCAGACTATTCAAATATAATAGTTTACAAATGTAATGAAAGATTAAAAATACGGGAATAATACCTTTTAATGAACACTAAGCCGGTATAGTATCTGCATTTCAAAGTTTAATGATCAATAACATACCATCATCATAAAACATTATCTCCCTCAGCTGTGTTTGAAAGTAAAATAATTTGACTTTTCTCTCTACATACATTTGTACACATGCACCCTTTCAGGCTACTTAAAGTCTGACTAATACTTATGAAAGGGTGCAAGTTTGTCTTACTTTATTTGCTCAATTACAGGATGACACCAATTAGAAGATGACCTCCTAAATTTTATATTTTTGCAAATGAGGAAGAGAGAAGACAAGTTATATTTCAAGATTTTTAATTTATGGAAAAAAAAATAGTTTGGCAACCCCCGGTCTTGTAGGTCATCTGTCTCTGACTTGCAACCCATCATCTGGAGCTATTTGGGTTTTGTTTCACTATTTCTGGTTTAATGAATAATGGTCAATCATTTTTTCCCCATGATTACTAAAAGCCTATTAGTATTTTATTTGATCAAGTATTCCACAAGGGTTACCCAATTGTGCCAGATTCAGATGCACCCAACAATATGGGAACAAAATATAACATAGGCGTATAATTAATATGAATCCTTGTTCAACAAAAGAAAAGAAAATGCAGCAGTGGGTAAGTGGTTTTGAGCAGGACCATAAATATCTTTTCATGTCTGTTGCAGCCATCAATATGAATATTTATTTTTTAGAATATATGTAGAATGGTGGAACTAGAAAAAAAATACATAGCAGCCAAAAATGGTATTTCGCTCGGTATGGTAAATCTTTATTTTTTTTTCTTTCAAAATCCACACACAGATTTTAAAAGCACCAGTTAAAATGCCCCCTTTGACTGCAATTTGCAGAGTAAAGCAATGCAGGCTATGACAACAGCATAACCTAATCCAGCCATTGTTACACAAACCATTCTTTTTCCGGCCGCCATAGGCAGCAGTGTGCTCTCTACTGGAGAAGCAGAGCCAAAGCACACTTTAAGAACACAACAAAAAAAAGACGCAAGGAAAATTTGGGAGATTGGATTTATCCAAAAAAAGAAAAAATCTCCCTTTAGATGAATGTCCAAAAGAAATTAAAAAAAAAGCAGATGCTGCCACACCTGTCACATTAAATTAAATGTCATCTAATAACATGTTTAACGTGCTACATTTTAGAGGTCATCGGATCTCCCCAACAAAAGAAAGAAAACCTTTTGCAGAGTCAACATGTAGTATGAAGTGATTTAATTAGCAACAAAAAGCACAGTGATTTCTTTTCTTGTTCCTGTTGAACTTTGGGTGGACAATGTCTCAATAAATATTAACAGATGCACAGATTACAAATGCAAATAAAATCCCCTTCCATTTTAAGGAAAGGATTTACAAAATACACAAAGCATTCACTCAAAGAAATGACCATAAGGCAAGTATAAGAAGTTCATCACGGTAACCCTGGAATTGTAAATAATCTTAAAAAAAACACGGACTTGTCACACAAACTCATCATAAGTATTTTAGTGCTGCAATATTAAAATACTGTTGAAAATAGTATATATATAAAAAACAAACACAGTCAAACAGAAAATTATGTGGAAAAGAAAATACACATTTTCAAGCAGAAGACATATTCATTTATAAAAAACCCAAATTGAAAACGGTTGATCTTAAACTTCTATTTACGATTGACTTTATTGATTTTACAATTACTTTTAGTAAGGTGGACAAAGATAGAACTTATATTAGAGGATGCTTAACACAATTAGTTTGGATATTTCCAGCTGAATTACTAGAGGATCAACTGGTTTATACTAACATACCTAATTTCTGCCTTACAAAAACGTATTAGCGTACAAAGACCATATATTATTTTAACACTTTTACATTGAGACACTTCAAATATGGCTACCAATACGCGCTTTTAGTAGCTAACCCACATACATCAATTCCTTGCGCAAAACAAGAAACCTGAAATGTACTCCCACGGCTTTATACAATAAGCAGTCATCATGTGGGATTAAAAACATAGCTTTTTTTCATGGTACGTTTTTTTTTAAAAAGAAACAACATTTTTTTTATTATTTGTAGCTGGATTTTTATCTTTCATAAGAAGTATTAGAAAAACCCAACTTACAACTGGAAAAATTAGTTAACGGCATTAAAATTTACAGTGATATGATTGGCTTAGATTCAACCCTATTTCAATACATATATTATAAATAAAAAGTTTAAATGATCTACTTTAAGCAATGGTTTTACTTTGTTTCACACGCTAACCTAACCAAAAACAAAACAAAAACTAGTAAAGCTAATAATTAATTTTACATGAGAGAGTAATTTGTTTTATCCATATTACCAGACACACATTTTATATATATATATATATATATATATACACACATATATATACACATACATACATATACACACACACACAAATCAAAATACTCAGAGGAAAATTTTAAAACATCCAAGAGAGAAAAGCATGTATATATTGATGTATATATATATGTGTATATAATATGTGTATATATATATATATATATATATATATATATATATATATATATATATATATATATATGTTTCCTTTGCGATGTTGTGTTTATTCCCCATATATGTATTTACCTGATGATTTGAGATGCTGTCTATGTATGTGTGTATATAGTAATTATATATATATATATATATATATATATATATATATATATATATATATATATATATATATATAATTAATAATGAGTATTACAATCTAATTTGATACCTTTTGTATTGGACAAACAGGTTATTTATGACGAGCTTTCGAAAGGCTCTCTTTATCAAGTCTGAAGTGATACTAACACAAGATGGAACTCTCCGTTTGAATAAAAACAGTGTATATATATATATATGTATGTGTATATATATATATATATATATGTCTGTGTATATATATATATATATATATATATATATATATATATATATATATATATATATATATATATATATACATATATATATATATATATACATATGTAGAACAAAATCTTAAAAATAGTTAACACAATTTTGCTACATCATGGTTCGGACCGTGCAACCTTTTACGAAAATCTCCAGGCTAGTTTTTTTATGATTTACCGAGAGAATTACAGAAGTGTCCAATATATTAAAATAGCCAAAGATTTTTTTTGGATGGTGAACAAAATATTTAAAAACGTGAGGCCTTGTGGGCTGTTGCCAAAAAGTTTGACACACATAACTGGGAGAACAGTTATATAAAATAAATCATTTGTAAATAGTGAAACAGCAAGTAAACTTTTATTTATTTGTCAAAAAAATTCAGCCTATTATTTCTAGATGTTAATACACTCTAAAATACTTGTTTTTGCAGTTCGTAAGATAATATAAATAATACATAGGCACACGCACCCACAAAAAAGTTGGTATAGTTAAAATAAAAAATTAATAAAAAAGACTTCCATGAAAATAAGCTCATGATTGTTGCTCTTCTATAGCTGTGAACCGTAACATATACAGGCTCCCTGCTGGCAAATGGCGAGGATCATAATATTTCATCGATCACCATCACATTAGCGGCAGTCAACTAGTTCTCTTGCATTGTGAATCAATACGTGTCAACTATGTCTCTTCATTAAAGCTCTATCATAAGCAGTGATTAATCCTTCACTTTTATTCAAAATTATTCGTAGGGAAGTAGCTGGTCATCCGAGTTTATTGCCGCTCAAGCAGCAAGCCATGCAATTGTCTTGACTGTCCAGTAGATGTCACTCTTTCTCTTGGTACAGTGTTGCCAATGAACAGTTGTGCCAAGTTCAATAATATGCTGGAAGACAAGCATTGCTAGGAGTAGGCCTAGGTTGCTTTAAGATGAAATACTAATTAGTTTTGTTATGTGGACATAGTATATATTTTACTCCATGGTAAGGAAATGAATATATGAACTTGTTTCTTAAAACACTGCAGCTGTAAAATGGCTCCTGAAACTGAAAGCATCATTACATGTCTTCGCAAACCGAATGGTCAGCTAGGATGTATATTGTATAAGAATATCTTCACTATGTGGACATAAATAATTAAAAATAAAGTCTCTACAAAAAAGAACAATGCAGTATGTGATAAAATACAACACTAACATGCTTGTCATTGTATGTGAATTAATAATATATCATTACAAGAGAGTAGAATCTTCAAGAAAAGAAACAGATGGATTTTACCATGTAAATTTCTAAAAAAAAATTACAGAAAGAAAAGGCATTTTGGAAATAAGATGGGTATAAAGGAATCCTGGTTTTCACATTCCAAAAACTCGAAATAAAATCATGGCATACAAGTGCAAGTCAATAACGGATATTTCTAGATAATTATTTTCATTTTTTGTGGACTGTGAGAAATAGATTGATCGATAGATAGACACATAGACACATAGATAGATAGATAGATAGATAGAGAGACACATAGACAGTCAGATAGATAGACAGACAGATAGACAGATAGATGGATAGATAGACAGATAGATGGATAGATAGACACATAGACAGTCAGATAGATAGATAGATAGATAGATAGATAGATAGATAGATAGATAGATAGACACAGACAGTCAGATAGATAGACAGACACATAGACTGTCTATGTGTCTATCTATCCATCTATCTGTCAGTCAGATAGATAGACACATAGACAGACAGATAGACACATAGACAGTCAGATAGATAGATAGATAGATAGATAGACACATAGACAGATAGATAGACACATAGACAGACAGATAGATAGATAGATAGATAGATAGATAGATAGATAGATAGATAGATAGATAGACACAGACAGTCAGATAGATAGACAGACACATAGACTGACAGATAGATGGATAGATAGACACATAGACAGTCAGATAGATAGACACATAGACAGACAGATAGACACATAGACAGTCAGATAGATAGATAGATAGATAGACACATAGACAGATAGATAGACACATAGACAGACAGATAGACACATAGACAGACAGATAGATAGATCTGAATATTAGTGGGAGAGAGCAATGATCAATATGTCTCATGCAAAGCTTTTTATGCCAGTTGGGGGGGGAATCAACATGGCGTTAGTAAATTTGTTTCTATTCATTAAATACTCAACTCTAAAGGAGAGCCACCTGTGGAGCTGCTGTATATTTTACAAGGTCTTTTCTTACACTTTTTTTTACTGTCAATAGGATGGAAGTTCTCCAAATAAATGTTCACTTGGAACTTAAACTGAATGATTAAATGCTATATATGTATGAACAAGGGGGCAACAACAATAATATGCGGATGAAGTATAGTATTCACTATAATTTGATAGGGAGCTTCTAATATAATGTGCCAACATGGAAGTAGCTTTTGCATGTTAATGTTCAACATAATGTTTACAAGGTATATTTTCTTAAACTTTTTATATTTAAACCATAAACAATCAGTTTACATTGTGAAATAAGTTTAGTGCTGCAGCGTTCAGTTCAGAAGTAAACTCTCCAGTACTTGATGATCTCCCCACTCGGAGCACTTCACTATATTTATATGGCAGCTACTTCATGGAACAGTAAATAGTCTGGGCGTCAGAGAAAATAAAAAGGTGTTTCTACTTACAGTTATGTGGTACTGCCTCCATATTTCTGGGCAAGCCTGGAATATAAAAAATATTGATCAGCTGCAAGCATGAAACAAGGTGCTTTACAGCCTGTTGGTTTTGGCATAACATAGCATCCGATGGTGCCGGTCACAGGGAGAGAAGAAGCTTAACTGAAAGGGTCTGGATTTCAGCTTCAAAAAACCTGGCTGCACAGTTTAATTGAATTTTACACTGCTTTAACACACACCCTGCCATTGTCACTAAGCCAGAAAAGCCTCCACCTCCCACTCACCACTTTAAAATGATAAGTTTTCAGGATTCTTTCCTGCACCTTCACTTTAGAAGTTGTTTGCGCATCAAAATTCACAGTAAATATGTACATTGAACAAGCAATTTTATCATAAAATACATAAATATTTATTACTAATAAAAGGTATTTTTTTATTTTTTGTAAATCCAAACTTATTGTACTGGTGAACAAAGCTGTATAGGATCTCTACTGGATGTTAGTAAGGTATATTCTGTAATATACGTCTTCCTCTACTGTTAGTATCAGGCAAACTACATCACTGAAAAGCAAACATTAGGACCAAAAGTTATGAAATGGTGTAGTTTACTCTCATGTGTTCACAAGAAAATATATAAACTTGACAGATTAATCAATACGTTTTACTAATCACTTTAATAAGTTAGCCTTAAAGGAACGGTAAAGTCAGACATTTACAGGCATATTTGTACATTTAAAAGAGGATGACCACACCTACTAGAGAACTATTGAAAATATCCAAGAACTCTCCTACACTTCCCCCTCCAGTACACGAGGCCCCATGACATATGGCCCAATGAAATGGTTCCCCAAGAAATATCCTACACTTCCCACTGCAGTACATAAGGCCCCATGTTTTAGACATATGGCCCAATGAAATGATTCCCCAGGAACTCTCCTGCACTTTCTCCTCCAGTACATATGGCCCCATGTTTTAGACATGTGAGCCAATAAGATGGTTCCCCAGGAACTCACCTACACTTCCTCGTCCAGTACACAAGGCCCCATGTTTTAGACATGTGAGACAATAAAATGGTTCCCCAGGAACTCTCCTACACTTCCTCCTCCAGTACACAAGGCCCCATGTTTTAGACATGTGAGACAATAAAATGGTTCCCCAAGAACTCTCCTACACTTCCTCCTGCAGTACACAAGGCCCCATGTTTTAGACATGTGAGACAATAAAATGGTTCCCCAAGAACTCTCCTACACTTTCTCCTCCAGTACACAAGGCCCCATGTTTTAGACATGTGAGCCAATAAAATGGTTCCCCAAGAACTCTCCTACACTTCCTCCTCCAGTACACAAGGCCCCATGTTTTAGACATGTGAGCCAATAAAATGGTTCCCCAAGAACTCTCCTACACTTCCTCCTCCAGTACACAAGGCCCCATGTTTTAGACATGTGAGCCAATGAAATGATTCCCCAAGAAATATCCTACACTTCCCACTCCAGTACATAAGGCCCCATGTTTTAGACATGTGAGACAATAAAATGGTTCCCCAAGAACTCTCCTACACTTTCTCCTCCAGTACACAAGGCCCCATGTTTTAGACATGTGAGACAATAAAATGGTACCCCAAGAACTCTCCTACACTTCCCACTCCAGTACATAAGGCCCCATGTTTTAGACATGTGAGACAATAAAATGGTTCCCCAAGAACTCTCCTACACTTTCTCCTCCAGTACACAAGGCCCCATGTTTTAGTCATGTGAGACAATAAAATGGTTCCCCAAGAACTCTCCTACACTTTCTCCTCCAGTACACAAGGCCCCATGTTTTAGACATGTGAGACAATAAAATGGTTCCCCAAGAACTCTCCTACACTTCCTCCTCCAGTACACAAGGCCCCATGTTTTAGACATGTGAGCCAATGAAATGATTCCCCAAGAAATATCCTACACTTCCCACTCCAGTACATAAGGCCCCATGTTTTAGACATGTGAGACAATAAAATGGTTCCCCAAGAACTCTCCTACACTTTCTCCTCCAGTACATAAGGCCCCATGTTTTAGACATGTGAGACAATAAAATGGTTCCCCAAGAACTCTCCTACACTTTCTCCTACAGTACACAAGGCCCCATGTTTTAAACATCAGAAAAGTGTTTTTTTCTTCCTGAAAATGAAAAATAACCTCACATTTTATCTTGTTATAAAAAGTATGTTTTTATAAACTTAATTCTCACAAGAGAGGAGCAGCTTCACCCTCACCAAAAATGCTCTGAAATACCAAATGTGTACAGTTAGAAGCGTATTGGCTAAACAAAAATCTGTAAAGTTTATTAAAAGTAGGCAAATAAGCTATACAGCAGAACAATTATTTCCATCAAACCTTGAGCAACAATTCTATATAATGTATATGTATGACATATTAAGCTGCATAAAGACGATGATTTTCTAAATTACATGTTTTATTTACAGTAATTCATAAAAGCAAATGTGTTTGACACATACACATATATTCACTAAAATCAAAATGAAGTCATATGTTAAAATTATTTAAATTTATTTTTTGTCAACGGTTTAGAAAGAAATCCCTTTCTTATACTATCTTATACTATATTTAAAAAAAAAAAGGTAACAAATGATCAGTTGAAAAATTCTAAAACATACACAAGGGTGTGTGTATATGCACATTTACACACTTAGGCCCTCATTCAATTGCAATTTGGCCAATTGAATAGGGGTCTAAATAAGCACATAACATATATTTTTTAAAGATGTTTTTAGTTAGTGAAAACCTTGCTTTTGGATAGATGTTCACTAACTAAAAACTTCTGAAAAAATATATGTTATGTGCTTATTTAGACCCTTATTCAATTGGCCAAATCGCAATTGAATGAGGGCCTTAATCTTTGCTCACCACAAAGTAGTGTAAATTATAACTATAGTAAATGTTTTCATATTTTCTACATTGGTGAAATGCAGTGCTTCTTATGGGTATTCAATCATGCAAATAGCCTATTATACTATAATGCTACGTTTTCCAGCTGCCCAATTATGGGCTTAACATACACACACACATTATATATATATATATATATATATATATATATATATATATATATATATATATATATATATATATATATATATATATATATATATATACCGTATTTTTCGCCGTATAAGACGCACTTTTTCTTCCCCAAAACTGGGGGAGGAAAGTTGGTGCGTCTTATACGGCGAATATACCTTTTGAAACTGCCTCTGTCCTCTTGATTTCACCCCAGCGCTTCCTACCAGCATCGCGTCGGCCGGTGCGTCCTAGTGACGTCACACACGCAACGCTGCAGTACACGTGGAGTGCTGGTAGGAAGCGCTGGGGTGAGATCAAGATGGCAGAGATCAGAAGGAAGGTGAGGATCAGGGGGATCAGGGGGGTCAGGGAGGATCAGGAGGGTCAGGGAGGGTCAAGGGCTCCCAAATGCTGCAGTATATGGATATGTATGTGTATGTGTGTGTGTGTGTATGTATGTATGTATGTGTGTGTGTGTGTGTGTATGTGTGTGTGTGTATGTGTGTGTATGTGTGTGTATATATGTATGTATGTGTATGTATATTTATGTGTGTATGTATATTTATGTGTGTATGTATATTTATGTGTGTATGTATATGTATGTATGTGTATCTATAAAGGTGAGGATCAGGACGGTCAGGGAGGATCAGGAGGGTCAGGGAGGGTCAATGGTTCCCAAATGCTGCAGTATATGGATATGTATGTGTATGTATGTATGTATGTGTGTGTGTATTTATGTGTGTGTGTGTATGTATATATGTATGTATGTGTATGTATATGTATGTATGTGTATCTATATATATATATATATATATATATATATATATTTGTGTGTAATGTAGGTGTGTATCTGTGTGTAAAGTGTATTTGTGTTTGAGTGTATTTGTGTTTGATTCAGATTTTTTTTTTTCTGGTTTTCCTCCTCTAAAAACTAGGTGCGTCTTATCTGCCGGTGCGTCTTATAGGGCGAAAAATACGGTATATATAGTTGGGAGATGCGTGTCACAGTACATTTTAAATGCTCACTAACCAGTACGAATACATATAAAGCTCACTTAATCTTATACATATAGGCTAATTATTAAACTAATTTAAATGGTTACTAACAAATAGGTGCAAATAAAATCTTAAATACATTGCAGGGGCAGTTAGACATAATAAAAAATTATTGTTAAAACCACATCAATATAAGAAGACATTATTAAGCATCATATTTCAACAATCTGCCACTGCAGACATATATAAAGGTCATGCAAGAGGGTGGCATTTAGTCAGCAACAGAAAGTCTAAATAAAGAGTAAATAGTGCAATAATGTTATTTTAATAACAATTTGTTAATACAAGACAATATGCTAAGTGGAACTAAAAAGATTTTTTTCCATTTAAAGAAACACATTACAGTTTTCAAATATGGTATAATTTAAAACTCAAGGTAATAAAAATACTTTTCAACTACATGTTATTTAAAAACAAAAAAGCTTACATTGACATTTGTATTTTGTGCCTGTTAATCAGACTTTCTTATCCACCAACCAAGCATAGTTATATCAACTCGATGGGTGATTATTGCCTATAAATATAAAAAATTACCCTCAGGGGGTCTATCAGTCTAAAGTCAGTAACTTGACTGAATAGGTCAATCGCTCACTGGGTTCTGCATGCGCTCACTATTGTCAATTTCATATGGCTTTAGACTGAAAAAATACAGCCAAAAAAAGAAGAAATAATCATAGGGGTACGGTAATTAGTCTGCGCTCTCATTCTTATAGTTGATTATTGCCAGTAATTGCTGCAACAACATTTAATTGATAAAGTACTTGTTTTTGATTATAGTTTAAACAACAATTGTTGGAGAGTCTGTTGTGTACCTTTAAGATTCCTTAAAACAGGAAACACTGCTCTATGTACAGACCATAATGTATACATATATGTATGTGCAGAGTTAGATCTCAATGGCAGACAAATGTGGCTCGTATCTATAATCCTATGCAATTGGTTACCGGGACAAGCCTATAAGGCTGGTTATCAGTTTCTTCTTATCTGGTATCTTGGTTTGAAAAAAGAAAACACATAGGGTATTTGCTATTTTTCCCCAATTTCAGATATATCTAATAAAAACACTTTTTTTAACTAACAAACAAACCCTAGAGTTTAGAAGTAGCTGCTATATGCTGTCAAATACAAGTCTCAACCAATATCTTTATTTAAAACTTCAAAAAATGTTTTAATATCCATAAGATCATAACATTGTACAACCCATATTTTTACATATTATTTTACAATTGGAATAATTCAGTCCACCCATAAATATTTTTTTTTTATTATTTGATATTTTTTTCTGTCAACCAATAATGAACAATCTATTGTTTTAAAACTGTAAATGCTCTATTTTGCATTTTTGCTGCAATTTGCGGCCTATGGCGGGTTTGAAGGCATTTGCGGGCTTTTAAAATTGATACATTTCCCAAACCTCGAAATGTGCTTCGGATTTACGGGCTTTAGAAAAAATGTACTTCTTTACGGCTGCCATTTTGTTTCTCGCATAGCCGTTTTGTGACTATTCAAAAAACGCCAATTGAATAGTAAATTAGCATTCAACCTCACTTACAGGCTTCCTGCCTCTCCCCCTGTGGTGTGTGAGGTTTTAATTTGTTAATCAATTGGTGTCTTTTGGCGACCCCCGAATGGCTTCAGAGTTACGGTCTTGAAAAAAATGAAAGCCGTCATTGTTTCAAAGTCTTCCAGGCTTCGCAATGAACGCTGAAGGCCTACTGCCTTCGTCGCTCATCGTGGGCCTGGCAATGAGCGACTTTCAAGTCTTGAGGACACCCATTGCACCAGCCTTCAAACCCATAACTTTCGGTGCTCATTGCGCATGCACAAGCCTGTAATTTTTAACATAGAGTGACCGACAAATCGTAACTACCACAACTATTATAGAGATAGCATGACTTCCTGACAAATAAGGGTTAAATGCCAGTGTTCAACTTGTATAAGCAGTACACTTCCACCATTTTCAATGGTTTGGATGGATGGAATCATGTTATTTCTACTTTCGTTATGGTTAGTTTCCGATTACCACACTGTTACAGAATAATATGGTTGAAAAATCACAATTACTGACTTGTATGCTGGCAAAATAGCACTCTGTTACACGACCTTTGTGTTTATATATATATATATATATATATATATATATATATATATATATATATATATATATATATATATATATATATATATATATAAAAAATATATATATTATATATATAAAATATATATTATATATATAAAATATTTATTATATATATAAAATATTATATATATATAAAATATTATATATATATATATATATATATATATATATATATATATATATATATATATATATATATATATATATATATATATATATATAGATTTATACGAATTGCTTAACATTTTTTTATTTTTTATTAATGTGGCTTTGCCAAAAATTGTGCGACAGAAAATGATTTGCTTATGGTTAAATTATTCCAGTACACAATAAAATGGCTTCTTCGTCTACATAACACAAGTTCATTTAAACCTTCAGGGAGGGAGATGAAGTACAATTTTATTATAAAAGTTTTTTTTACCTATTGAATCACATGCCAAGTATATTTTATATAGAGTATAATGAGGATGCAAGCCATTAGTTAATTTACTAACTATGATCCACATAAAAAGTCAGATGTTTGTTTCAATAAACATGTGTAAGAGATTTAAATAATGTGGTGTGTTTATCTGCGGATACAAATTGCTCCTTTCAAGACATACCTGTGTGATAGTTACATATTTGATCACCAGATGATTCATGTGAAAGGGCTAATGCTGTCACCCACAAGCCATTCATGCATGAACATACACAATATGAAATGTAATTTTATGTAATGTGACATGATCGGAAGATAATAAACATTATAATCACCTAGTGCTTGTCTTATAACTATTTTTCCTAAACCTACATTTTTTGTTAAACAAGCATTCGTGGTCACTTTAAATTGTGTATTAAAGAGCCACGAAAAGTATTTTTGTTGTTGCATCTGAAAGAAAGGACTTGATTTCACAGTCTATTCTGCTCAAGAAATTTCAATTTAAAGCAAGAAACAAACTGCTCTGAGCATATAACTGATCTGTGGGGCTTGACCCTGTCATCCAACATAGCTGAATAATACAGACACAAATACCCTCTGTGCACACAGGGACATTTCCTGTTAGTTTCAATTACGTTTAAAGCACATTTTACAGATTTTTCCTAAATAAAGAAATTTCTGCAAGGTGTAAAAGATGATCTTTTTAATGAATAGTCGACCATTGTGTTCCATGTCCTTTTATAGATGAGCTTATATGAACGTTTTTTTATTAGTATTCATTTTGTATTTATGTAAGTATATTTTTAAATGAGTATACATTTATGTAGCAGACAGAATAAGTTCTTCTTGATCTCCCTGGTCATTTCACCTGATTTTTTAAAAAGTTTTCCCTACCTCATGTTTTGCATTAAGTGTAGTGTGCCATATGTATGAAGGCAAAATTGTACCACTACTATGTACAGTGGATATAAAAAGTCTACACACCCCTGTTAAAATGGCAGGTTTCTGTGCTGTAAAAATATGAGACAAAGATAGTTAATTTCAGAACTTTTTCCACCTTTAATATGACCTATAAACTGTACAACTCAATTGAAAAACAAACTGAAATCTTTTAGGTAGAGGGAAGAAAAAATATAAAAATAAAATGATATGTTGCATAAGTATGCACACCCTTAAACTAATACTTTGTTGAAGCACCTTTTGATTTTATTACAGCACTCAGTCTTTTTGGGTATGAGTCTATCAGCATGGCACATTTTGACTTGGCAAGATTTGCCCACTCTTCTTTTCAAAAACACTATAAAAGCTGTCAGATTGCGAGGGCATCTCCGGTGCACAGCCCTCTTCAGATCACCCCACAGATTTTCAATCAGATTCAGGTCTGGGCTCTGGCTGGGCCATTCCAAAACTTTAATCTTCTTCTGGTGAAGCCATTCCTTTGTTGATTGGGATGTATGCTTTGGGTCGTTGTCATGCTGAAAGATGAAGTTCATCTTCATGTTCAGCTTTCTAGCAGAAGCCTGAAGGTATTGTGCCAATATTGACTGGTATTTCGAAATGTTCATAATTCCCTCTATCTTAACTAAGGCCCCAGTTCCAGCTGAAGAAAAACAGCCCCAAACCATGATGCTGCCACCACCACGCTTCACTGTGGGTATGGTGTTCTTTTGGTGATGTGCAGTGTTGTTTTTGCGCCAAACATATCTTTTGGAATTATGGCCAAAATGTTTAACCTTGGTTTCGTCAGACCATAACAACTTTTCCCACATGCTTTTGGAAGACTTCAGATGTGTTTTTGCAAAATGTAGCCTGACTTGGATGTTTTTCTTCGTAAGAAAAGGCTTTCATCTTGCCACTCTACCCCATAGCCCAGACATATGATGCATACAGGAGATTGTTGTCACATGTACCACACAGCCAGTACTTGCCAGATATTCCTGCAGCTCCTTTAATGTTGCTGTAGGCCTCTTGGTAGCCTCCCAGACCAGTTTTCTTCTCGTCTTTTCATCAATTTTGGAGGGATCTCCAGTTCTTGGTAATGTCACTGTTGTGCCATATTTTCTCCACTTGATGATGACTATCTTCACTGTGTTCCATGGTATATCTAATGCCTTGGAAATTCTTTTGTACCCTTCTCCTGACTGATACTTTTTAACAATGAGATCCCTCTGATGCTTTGGAAGCTCTCTGTGGACCATGGCTTTTGCTGTGTGATGCGACTAAGAAAATGTCAGGAAAGACCAAATAGAGCAGCTGAACTTTATTTGGGGTTAATCAGAGGCACTTTAAATGATGGCAGGTGTATGCTGACTCCTATTTAACACGATTTGGAATGTGATTGCTTAATTCTGAACACAGCTACATCCCCAGTTATAAGAGGGTGTGCAGACTTATGCAACCACATTATTTTTCTTTTTTTTTTTCTTCCCTCTACCTAAAAGATTTCAGTTTGTTTTTTTAATTGAGTTGTACAGTTTATAAATCACATTAAAAGGTGGAAAAAGTTCTGAAATGATACAGCACAGAAAGCTGACATTTTAACAGGGGCGTGTAGACTTTTTATATCCACTGTATGTATAATAGAAATCTATAAATTTGTGTCTGCTATAAAATTGCTTTTGAACCAGAATTGCTCCACTTTGACCTCTATATGCATGTCTCTGTGAAGAAAAGAGCACAATCACATAAGATGTTGTAACAAGTGGTCTGTGCACTTGCTCACACTACCATGGCTGGAATATCAGTGACCTTGCAGGTGGTGTATCATTCATCTAAAATAGCTTCCAAACAGCAGTTTCATTGTCTAAAACATCTGAAAAAAGTCCTCTGATAAAGGTCTAAACCATAGGTTCCCAAAGTTAGCAGTACCGCCCACTAGTGGGCGCTGAAGCCTTCTAGGGGGGCGGCAGCGGGTTGGCTACTATAGTCCATCTGCACAGCAGAAAAGTCTCAACAAGTACCAATCTTTTTATATGTGCTACATATAATCAAAATCGTTATAGCAATAGCAGTTTCCAAGATGAAGCACGTATTGGCCATTACTTTTCGCAAATATCAGATGGCGTGAACAGGAAAACTGTTATAACGGGGGGCACTAAAAATGTTTTGTCGGTGGTAACAAAAGTTTGGGAACCTATGGTCTAAAAACTCTCATCATAGTATGATATGACTGACAAATAATCCATTTATGAGAGCCAGGTACCAATTTGGATTTAGGTACTGGTTTAGCTTATTAGTTTTTATCCACATGTCAGTCTAGAGCTGAAAAATTTACCATTATATCCGATATATAAATAAAAACACATAGATAGTGTCTTTAGATTTAGCTAGGCCTGCTGGAATACATTTGCAAGTCCCCATCAGGCTGGGACAATATTAGATAAAGTAATAGGGAAGTATTAGAATAAGGGTGGGTAATGTTTTCAAGTAAAATGGCTAATTATCTGTAATCATTTATCAAGTCATTTTAAGTGTATGCTTATTTCAGGCTTTATGTAAGAACTTCCGAATAAATGTACAGTCACTCCACCAAAGCTTTTTTTGCAAAGAATGAAATTGTTATCAGAAACATGTATGACTGCACAGTTGAGGAGACCCTACGATTCCCCTTCCCACCACACACTAGCCTGAAGGGGCTACAGAAATTGAATTTTATTTTGTGCCCTGTAATCTGACCTTACTAATGTTTGCACAACTAATACAAAAGTTACACATCGTATCTGCCCAGACCTTTGGTATCTCAGGAGGGGAGGGCTGGTAAGCATTTTTGAAGTGCGTACAATGTGACTTTTTCTTTTACCTTACCACCCACTGAAATGTTTTCATATCAGATCAACATGTACTGCTAAAGCAAATGAGATGCTTTAGCATTCATGAAAAAAAAAAAAACTCTAAAAATAATCTGCCGCACCAGATGATGTGATGTGCATTTCGTTGCATTCATACAGAATTTTTTTTTTGTCAGGTGCTAATTATTATTTTAAGAGTTAAAAAAAAAAATCAAAACAAAACAAAAAACGGCTTAGTGCATCTGTTGTTTTATTCCCACTTCCCCATTCTCAAATGTGAACATCAAAGAAAATAAAACACTCAATCTTAAACAGCCCCTGACAGCAGACCGAGACTCGAGTGCTCAATAGGCAGGGCCCTTGCCACCAGTTCTCGTATTTCCACAACAGTGAGCAAACACAAAAACACTGCTAAGCGGCCTTCCCTCCTTTTCAGCTCCTCTTGGCCAGTTGTCTGCCTTGTACTAGAGAGAGCCCTTGTACACAACCCTTCTGGGAACACAGCACTGGAGAAAGGATTAGCTGCTCTAACATGCAAGTATTTGCACAAAAAAGTTAAGTGAAAAAAAAAAAAACTAAGGGGAAAAAAAAACATGCACAAAAATACTACAGTATTTTATATATGTATAACCAAACTGTATGAGCTGACAAGAGACTGAGGACGAGTCGGTGTGCTCCCTGGGAGAAAATGTTGCTGTGATGAGTGACAGGGCTTTCAGGAAATATGTTCACAATCACAGACAGGGAAGGCCATGACCTAGATCGTTTAAGAGCTTGTCTTGTCAAATTATCAAAAGCTCCTTCCTTTTCTGAATAAAAAGGGTGACATAAGTGAGTGTCAGGAAGCTGTGGGCTGACAAGCCAAGCATACAATAACAGGACGTCACATACTTGGCAAAACACCGCGACTGCTGGCGGCAAATCTTAATGAGAGCGCGGCTGGCCCAGGAGACTCGAGTCCCTGCTGGCACAGCAACTCATCTCACAGAGAAAATCCTTCAGCTCCCAGTCAGTTATGCTCTGACACGACGCCTACAATTACTAAACACAACTTTTTAACACAATCCTCTGGTGCTTTGTCAAAGACGCTCGCTGTTTGCAGCCTGCCCATTACAAGGCTCCACTGTAAAACAAAAGCTTTAATAAAACAGGCTACACCGAATACTTTTGTGCACGTAGGATTAAAGAAGGTGGATGAAGGTTCACTTTTAATAAGAGGAAAATTACACTTGAGGTTAGAACGCAATCTTCTAAATGTTTAATAAGGATATATATATATATATATATATATATATATACATAAATATACACACACACTATTTGATAGATTATAAGATAAGGTGGATTTCATATGAAAGACCTAAATATTCAACATGCCTCTTACACTGGTGACCTTATTAATTTCTCTTAAAGGGACATGAAAAGCATGTGCCGTATTTCTTTGTTGCGCCTGTAAGGGGGTATTAGAGAGCATCATTGTAAAAGATCAAAATAGAAAGAATCAAATTCAAAAGATTACCAGGTTTGGGGGGTTTGCCTCTGTCAGCCAATCAGCAGTAATATAGATGTGCCAGTCATACTTGCCTGCCAATGAAATCTATAGCAATATGTATGGTCTGTTCATTTCCTGTTAGTTTCAATTAAGTTAACAGGTTTGACTTTATATTTTTTTGTGCAAAACACAACTTTGGTAATGGATTACAATATATTGTGTCAAATGCATGAAGAAAAAAAAAATTATGTTCCACGTCCCTTTAATAAGGCCCAAATTTAAAGGGGTCATCTTATGTAGTACATTCTACACTAAAAGTTTGCCTGACTTTCAGGATAGGGTTGACTAAAAATAGCTACCTGAATATATCGACACTTTAGATTTATGATTGCTATCATTATTTCTAATTGTTCTTATATGGTCTATATAATAATATGTGAAGTGTATTTGCTACATCTATGCTACTAGTGCACTCACAAGCATCTCATTTGACTTCTTCCTTGGACACTACTATTACTGTGTAAAGTGATTAAAGAATGTTAAAGAAGATGTTTCAGTTTCCTTTCAAATATAATTCTATTTATGATATTACAAAGTAGGACAATACAAATGTTGTCCGTGATATGTGGTATACTTAATATTATCTAAATTATATTAAAAATGAAGTTCTGCTGTCCAATGATTGTATTTAGGATAGACAAGTATAATCTTAAATCGACATGGTTTTGTAAGATCTGATAAATGAAATCCTCTGAAGAACCTATAAAAAACCAATGCTCATCTCTAGATATTTCTGTAGCCAAACAGCTTAGTTTGTATTTTCAATGAGTAACTATCAAGAATACATGATGAGTTATAAAGAGATGCTGTCTCAATTTCACGTTAGCACAATATGGCTCACTCAACATAACAACTGGCAGGTACATTTATAATTGACAAACAAGTCAACACTAATTACACCTATTGATTTTATTTCTGAACCTTTAAACTGATGCATCTTTCAAGAGGGAAAAGCTACAATGAGCTATCTTTCAATCAATCCCTGCTTGGTCATCCTTATTATAGAACTGTTTAAAGATTTTACGTGGTACTCTGTAGCTCTTCAAGCAAACAAAACACCCCTTACTTATTGTGTGTTTATACAATTTGCTGCTTCCTCTGTAATTATAATTACAGCATTTTCTCAGGGATGACCAGCACTTGACAGCTGCTGCACGGAGCCTATAAGGGAGTCCTGGGTAACTTACAATTATAAGCCAGCAATGCACCAAACATTCACTGGATAAAGGACATGTGCAATAAACTCACAAGGCATTGCATTATATTTTTGTAGTGTCGTATGTATGTATGTATGTATGTATGTATGTATGTATGTATGTATGTATGTATGTATGTATATATATATATATATATATATATATATATATATATATATATATATATATATATATATATATATATATATATATATATCTATTACATGATTAAATCCTTTTATTCCATTTTTACCATTGGTCTCAAAACTCGAATCTCACAGCCACAGAGTATTTCTTGTGAAACAATTTGCATAATTAACAGAGAGAAATTCACAATCGATGAACATTACAAGAATAATTCACAGGAAACACAGTGTACTGCATTTTATAAAAAAAAAAAACAATTGTCTTTCAAAACGGTGGTTTTATAAATTTCACCAGAATCGCTTAATAGCAACATTGGGTTATGTTACATGGTTAACCATTATGTACTCTCTCTCTATCTATCTATATACACACATATACATACATGTCATAAAATCGTATGATACTTTGTATTAAATACTAAACATTTATCAATATCATATCACATATATAGTTGTGAGCATGCGAGTTGTTGCTAACACTTGCGGGCTCGCGTAACTTACACCTCCATTTATGCACAAATTCGAAGTTTAGAGACCGGGAAATCACCTAAGCGAGAGAAAAAATGGCCGCCGAACAAAACGAAAATGAGGCTAAAGGTCCCTAAACACGCAAAACACCACCATAAACACGCAAAGCACCACCAAACAGCTACGGATATTCCGAAAAAGTTGCACGACATAGAAAACGAAGGACGCTAAATCAGCCACATTATATACACCACACACCATAAGCTCACTTACAATTTCATTGCCATAATTTTTTGACGAGCAATTCGCTAGTATGTAGTATTGAGTGAGCATGGCCGACCCCTGCTTCAGTGTTTTGCCCACTATTTGGGGCATCAGTATTCGCAAAGATCACTAGTGCAAACAAAGAAACTGCACTGGATATGCTAATGAAGACACAATTTCCTTCTGTTATGTGGTTTACATATTGTAAGTAATACTTGAAACATAGAACCTTGGACATGGATAACTTTTTTTCCCAAAATAGTCTGCCATTGTGCTAATAGATTAACAATTAAGGGCATAATTGATCTTGTACCTTTTGTGGTATGAAGCATAGTTGTGATATTTTCTACCTAAGTGGGCAACAGGCAGCCCTCAGACATTTTCCATGTGGGCCCCAGTCATTTCTCTAGGGTGCAAGCAAGTCCCTCTTCAACAATACAGACTCCAATTTATATTTCCACAACTAGCAGATCACTCTCTATTGCAGTACAAAACACATAACCTTATTATATACCTATATCACCAACTAATTCACCTTTCACTTCCACAACAATTTTACCACTTTTGCTATGTGTGTAACAAAGAAGATTCAAAATACTCTCTGTGAACATTTAAAAAAAAAAACCCAGGAGCCGTCACTGACTCAGAACAACACAAGGAGAATATAGGTGGGCAGGTTTTCCCAAAATACGTGTGTGTATTAGTCCTGGTACGGGGTGGGGCAAGTGGAATGTAGGAGTAGTAATGGTTGGGTGGACAGCATAAACACCAACAGCCTTATTAAATTGCGATTTGGCAAATTTAAAAGGGCTCTATTTAAGCACACAGCATATTTTATTTGCAGACGTTTTTAGTTGGTGAAGACCTTGCTTTTGGATAGAAGTTCACTAACTAAAAACTTCTGTAAAAAAAATGTTATGTGCTTATATAGAGCCCTATTCAATTTACTGAATTGCAATTTAATAAGGCTGTAAGCTATAAATGATATATGCAGAACCATATACCACTACTATTAACTCTCTTAGTGTGTTATTATTTTTCTTGACCGTCCTCTGTATATTAAGAATAGTTCTAGTGATACTCACATCAGCATAATGGCCAGTCATTGCGCACCGATGACACTGCTTCTTCCAATATGAGCGCTCTATACATTCTCTTGAGAAATGTCCAGGAATGAAGCAGTTTGAACAGTACCGATGTGGACAAGAGTTTTGCAAGTGTCCTCTTTCTCCGCACAGACAACAGGCCGGTAACTTCTGAGAAATGGAAAGAGACCATAATGTAATATCTCAATAAGTATTTTGTTAACTACAAGGAATCTCAATAGATTATTGGACAAATAATATCAATAAATTCAGAATAATAACAAAATGTGACAAATATGAATAAAAAAATGTAAAGAAAATATCCATTGCTTAATTTTAAATATTATATACAAATATTTAATAATTGTAAATATAATAATTTAAATTGTATAGACACAACTTTAACGATCGCTGTGAATAGCAAAGGGCCACTGCATTTCTCCAGAATAGATATCAGTAATACATATCTGTAAGAATACATATTCCATTCACTGTAAATGACATAAAACGATCTTTATTGAGAAAACTTACACAGAAAATCTCTATTTTTACCTCATATTGAATGTGCTGCCCCTACTCTTTTTTACAGTGCGAATTGTTGGTTGTGGAGTGTAATAAAACATCTCTAATCAAAAGGTGGTCAATTTCATTTAGTATTACTAATTTTAAAAGAGGGACAGGGCAATTACAAAACTGTTATAAAATGTCTTATTTAATCTAAGACAGTTGTGAGAAACTTGTCCCTAAAATGGCAGTCAAAATGTCCAGGATTTGTGTATCTCTCTGTAAAAACATAAGTGGATCATCCCTCATAAATGAAATCAAGTAACACAGATGTGCTAAAGCTGATAAGAAATGTAGTGGAAAATTGTTGCCAAGTTGCTAGGTATGGATTTATCCACAAATCCCTTATTGATTATATATAAACTGTGGCATAGCATAACTTTCTAATGATAATCCTTTTGTCTAATAGCCAAACTTACTGATGGATATGGTAATAATTACCAAGACACTGGTCCAAAGTAAGGCTCATTGCGACATATTCACCTTTTTATCACAATTATTAAAGTTCCATTTCCTTTTTTAATAGTAAAGCCGAGAGAACCTGAATCCAAGCCCAGAGAAAAACAGAAACCCTGGACTGCTGGAGGCCCTCTTAGGACTAAATTGCACAGGACAAATGTAAGCAAAGATATTCTCTATTGATTACATTACACAGGGCATTTACAGAATATATTCATTTAATAAATGAATTGAAAAAAAACAAACACTTTTTCAGAATAGATTTTTGAAGTAACTATGTGACCCCAAAACCAAATTATTTGGAAGTTATTCATAAAAATGATATATTATACTAGCCATTTGATTCTAAAGTGAGATATGTATTGATTCTGTTGTATTCTTATACAAATGAGCAGTCCCTCAACACTAATTAGCTGTTTTCATGTGCTAATTAGGATTACAGTCTGTTTGTCTGTCTCTTTTGCGGCAAAACAATGTCCCAAGATTATCATGCTGTTAGATCCCCTCCACCACCTTATCAAGCACATTAGCATAAAGGAGTGACACTATCGATCCTGAATATCTTAGAAATAATAATAATTTACTGTAGAGAAACCTACAGAGCACAATGGTCTTTAAGATAAAACCAACTTCTTGGTGGAGTGATCGAGTCCCTTTAAAACATACTACTACGCCAATATTAACAAGTGCCCTACCATATCATCTATCACTATTTACAAAGAATAGTACTTTACCCTAGGAGTTGGACAGTTCTTGGATAGATGACCACGTTTATCACAATTTCTACAAACCACGTTCTTCTCGGTCGTGTAGTATCTATTACTGGAACGTCTAAATGGAACATAGTTACCAATCTGTGCCTGAAAGTACAAGAAGGATACACACTTAACAAAAAGGCGTACACACATGAACATAAATCAGAGTAATATCCAACGGAAACAGAAAACCTTACGCACTTCACAATCCTACAATAAATATTTCAATATGTTTAAACTATACATTAAGCAGCGAGTAATGCTCCTATGTATTAAACACAATGAAATCAAATATATCCTGATTATTAATTAGAATTTGTTTCTCCCCATATTTCTTTTTTTTTTTATAAAAAAGGGTTTATCCTGAACTATAGAAAAAGAAATGGATAAACTGGTAATTATAAAACTAGTATTTTACAATTGTATAATTTTAAATTTCACTCATAATATATATTATATATTGCACAGACACATGTATACCCAACTAAAATCAACCAATTCATACACTTTTGTTGGGTACCTTTCATGCTTTTGGCAATATTAAACCTGAAGAATGAACAGTTGCTTAAAAAATAATATAGTGTTATAACTACAAACAGCAGATTTTGAAAAGCCTTAATATTGTACAAAATAACTGCATTTAAGTTATTTTTTCTTACCTCTAAATCTTTTTCACTGATGGACCAATCAACTCCTTTTTCTCCTATACGGAAAAAAAAAAGAAGGATTTCTTTAAATATTTTTAGCAATATTGCAATAAACATCAATTTGACAGTAAATCTGCTGTAAGACATATTGAACTGAAGATTACATGTGCAAATTTCTTTCTTTTGTAAAATGGAATTATTTCCCATTATTTTGTTGTATGTGTATTTAATTGAATACGGAGCACAGTTTAAAAAAAATACCAGCTTTTGTAGATGCCTTCTTGTCCTATTGCAAGCCTGGGAGTCCTACAGTTCTATTAAATTCTCTCACGGTGTAAAACAGTAGCTCGTAAGACTTGCACCTATTAAATTGGCTGCGTAAAGCAACACGCCAACGACTTGCAGGGTAAGGGCGAAAAAAAAACTACAGGATATCGAAAATTGCACTCCGCGGCCACAAATCCTTTGATCTGTCAAGCCAGTAACTGTTATGTTCGAAAATCGCCATTAAATTGCAACAAATTCACTTGTAATAGCGCAACATTCTCAAGCTCGCAAATCGCCAATATATATAGATATTTTTTTTTTATGTTTAATTTCCATGTTACATCGATCCCGGCAATCAATGTGTTAATACATAATGGAACTCGCATGTAATAGAATATAATATTTACAGATTTATTAATATTGCATTTTTTCTGGAATGTGGGTCCGATCGAATCTTGTAATTGAAGCCTGTAAGACTTTGAAATCCAACCTCCAGTAAATTCACATACAGCATGACTGCTAACATCTTGCACAATAGTCTCAACTTAAACCTACCATGTCGTACAAAGAGACTGAGCTTGAAGTAGGTGCGGGTTATATCAGTCATAAAAAAAGCACACGATATAACTATCCTAATAAGAAAATGGACATATATGTCCAGAGCTCATTGTCAATTACAACAATGTTAGGACTTCCTTCTGAAAATGATCTGGCTGTATAGAGTATAGCCCTGACACTCCTTAGAGCTATTCACAAGGTTGGTCATAACTCCCTTGCAAAGTTTCATGAAAGAGTTATAAACGTCCGCAAGTTTATCTGAGCTTTTACATGTATAACAGCAAATATTCATTTAGTCTTAAAATCTGGCCTGTTTCTATCCTTGAAGGCTGAACACAGCTGCTGTTCTTTATAAAATTGCGTGGAAAACCACCTTAAAAAGTATAGGTGAGCAGCAAAATAATAGAAACTCCTTCTGGATCGCTACCTTGTAGTGGTGATGGGGCTTGTGTACTACAATGAAGCTGTGAGCTAAATCATGTAGGGCCACTCGAGATGGGCATGTCATATCAGAGAGGTCAGACAAATTAAGGTCCAATGGAGAAGGAACTGGCAGTCCACTCCAGTATCTTTACCAACAAAACCGTATGGATAAGCACCACACGAAACACAGACAGATGTGGCTGGTGTGCTGCGTGTATATGGTGACAGAGAATCAGACACGACTGAAGGACTGAACAACAAAAATAAAGAACCAAATCTAGTAAGAGCATTCCATCTACCTAAAGTTTGACTTGATTAAGTCTCAATATGGCCTTGTCATTGTCACAGGAATATTTACTTCTTTATCTAGGTTCGTCCCTGACACTTCTATATCACTCTTTCTATAAAAGTAGTACTACTTTCCTCTTTCCAGCATATTCTCAGGACTCCTTCTTCTCTTTTTCTGTAAAATATTTTCATCCTAAACTATATTTAGTCTTTAGATTTCTATTCTATAATCCCTCCCCTTCTGTCATCTAATCTTTACAAATTCAGGTCATGAAGTGTTTCATTATACATTTATACTTTTTAGACCATGCACTATTTTAGCCACCCTCCTTTGAAATATTTTTCTAATTTGAGGCATTACCACATCTCTTTCTGCTATAATTCATTCCTCTTCCAACACATCCACACAGCTTACTTACTTTTTCTTTGGCTTTATTGCATTGCTTACCTACTTTTATGTCCATGCTATATGATAACTCCCAAGTGACTTTCCTCTTCTGTTACCATCATCAAATTACCATTAAGCAAATATTCTACTTTTGGGGTTTTATGTGCCAATTCCTTCACTCTGTTTCATTAATCCTGTATCCTGTAAGCTTGCGAGCTCACAGTCTTGCAAAGCACTTTGTATAAAAGTGTCATGATTATGATTGTGAGCTTAAGGGCAAAGTTGTCAATCCCTTTTGTATCAAGCTATGTATCGACATATACAGTAATAAAAAGGATATATATATATATATTTATATATATATATATATATATATATACATACATATATACGTGTGTGTACACACACACACACACACACACACACACACTCTGCAATTGTGTCAATTTTATGTTGAGAACAGCAAGAAAAGTTTTTTAAAAAAATCAATGAATTACAAAACGTTTCCCCGCTATTACTGCTTCAATTATTTTATTAGTGGATCATTTATATATATTAAATGTGAATTGGCCTGTGGTTTCAAGCTAGAGGTTTGAGAGCCCCTGACATATGCTGCCTGCGTGAGGCATTTCTGAGCTGCTAATTCTCAAATGTATTACTTTGGTATTTTGTCATTTTGCCAAAAATCCTCTGGGTAGCAAAGGCTCAGTAAGCACACATATAATTTGCTTTTCATTTCAGTTTTCTTTTCTTGTTGAACTTCCAAAAAAAAAAAAAAATGCTTAAAACTTGCAATGTGCCAATAGGAAGTATATATACAAAATAAACTAAGTGTTACAATAATATCAACTTTTTCTTATTGTACAAAATATGTACAAATTCTGTTAATTTCAAGTACATTTTAACAAAAACAAAAAAAATCTCTGCAATAGGAAAGCTAAATTTCTGTTCATTTTAATGAATAGCTTTACTTCGATGATGGGAAACAGGACTATATTTGTCACCATGCTGTGGGAATTGTGTATTTAAAAAAACACTTAGAAAATATAAATGCAGTTGCATCGCAGTAAATTATTACAGATATATATAGGGTTAATAATGGCAGGGAACTAGTCAGAATAGTAAAAATAGATGCATTCAGCTAAAAATCAACTAATATGTTATCTTGTTAATGTTCTGAAAAATAGAAATATTAATAAAAAAATACTCTAATACTGCATTCACGCCAAAAAAAAAAAAAATAGTTTAAAATGAAATTCAAAGAATTGTATTCTTTGTTACATCTGAAAACAGGTGTTTGGCAAAGTGTCGCTGTGTGTTTTCTTCTTTCAAATGAAGGTCTTGAAACAGAATAAACGGATTAAAATGTTTACCTGCCCTGGAGGGTTTGCCAGTCCGCAATAACAACTACATTATGCGCTGAAAATAAATGTACGCAGTTTTTACTTTATACATTGTAAGTGTCCGTGTGTAAAAAATAGTAATACATACTTTTTTAAATGTATGATAAATGTTGTGTTCCATGTCCGTTCATTTTTTCTAGTATCAATGGCTGAACAACTTTTATTATTATCGTTTATTTGTAAGGCGCCAGCATATTCGGTAGCGCTGTACAGGGGTTATGTACAAGGCAAAAACAATATTAACAAAATGCAAAAATAAAGGAGGGCCCTGACTTAGCTTTAAATTAAACCTATACAGTGCTTTCCCCAAGATTGGAAACTTGCAGACTTCTATAACAAATTGTATATATTTTTTGCAATGGAAATATTTATAGTTTTTGTTTCATTTCTTCTGCACGAATTAAATATTCAGAATTTAAATATAGATAAGTAGCACCAAGAAAATAAAATGTGTCACCCAATAGAAATACGTTATTTTGATGTATATCATTTTAGCACGAAACAGATTTTTTAATAGAGACTGTGCACAATATGGCTGTCATGCCCATCCTAAATGCCACATGCTTGCCAAGAAGCAGCCTGCCATGCTTGTGTCACATTATTATGCACCAGAGGTACAGACACAGCACTGTGTAAATTGGGGGCAGTGACCTCTTGTAATCACTACATGCTAAAACAATGGGGTGCTACCTAGTTACACTACTCCATTCAATTAATACACCTTTGTTTTGGAGTGTAATGGCTGCAACATGAGGGATTCCAGCCATTGCCTTTTTGTAAAGATGCCAAAGAAAGCAGTTACAAGAAATTAGAACTAGCTGGAATTACTGAAAACAAAGGCAGCGAGAAGAACATGCGTCTACTTCCCACGTGACCCTCAGTAAAGTAACGCACAGTAGCTCATATTGACAAGTATAAGGGACATGGAACAAGCATTCAAAAGCAGAAGGTTTTAAACATTACAAAAGTTGTTTTTTTTGCTTGAAAAAAATATTAAGTAAAATCTGTATGTAAACGTAATTGAAACCAACAGGTTATGCAGAAAGCATACTTCAGTCTGTAGATATAATTGGCAGAGGGCAATACCCCTGAGATCACTTAAACTTCTGGATACCTTTAATGGAAAAAAAGAACACACTGACAGTATCAAATACTCTCTGATGCAGAACTGTTAAAAAGGTACATGGAAGGTACTTTTTTAATCTAACACACACTGCTTTGATCAGAAACATACATTGCAATGATTCATTTTACACACACATTTTAATTTTTTTAAACATTGTTTCCACACCCCCAGAGGTGCCTAAATAGGCACCTCAAACCAACCAATAGAAAAACAGCATGCAAGTATGTTTGTAAGCTTCAAGCCAACAGCAGCACACTGCAGATATTCAGAGTAGCAGTTCTCGAAGCTACTTCATTGCAGTGGGGACAAAAGTCTACCCATCATGTGATGCTTTCTGCAGACACTGAATCCATTGCAACAAAGTTGTAGCTGCCTCGGATTGGCCACCACGAATTATGAATTTTATGCGAATTTAACCTGTATTTTCAGGAGCATTCCTTCTCAACAGTGACTGCTAGAAAACTGAATACATTTTATTTAATTGTATTAATGTTTTATTTAGGATTTTTTCATACAAAAAAAATGACTTCATACACTACAGATCAGTTGCATTCATATGAAACTTCTATATATCTTCTATAGCTTCCTACCCCATCACTACATTACTTATCACTATCCATCATTGGTTGGAATACAATCACTTGCAGGGTAAGAATCACCTGTGTGTTGGTTATTAAATTTATGATAGCTTATTATGGATAAGTAGAGTGCTTTGACAAGTGCGCATAAGGCTTTAGATTGGATATTATTAAAGAGCTTTTATTGGATTATTTAAAAAAAAAGGGTTATTTATTGCATGGTGGCATTATTGGAAGACTTGAAGTCCTCATAGCATGTGGCTGCCTTAAAAAAGTGAAGAGCTTACGATCTAGTAGAGTAGGAAGCTCAACTATATTAGAACATAGTGTCTGTTGCCTTGTTACACTGTGCTGTCTCTGTATTTCTGTATACCATTACAGTTTGTTTTACCTTTGTAACTTGCTTATTCTGCAGCCTTGTAAACATGACCGGGTAAGACCAAAAGTCCCTGAACCCCAGAAAAGACACAACACAACTGATGGAGGTACAACTGTCCACAGCGAGTTTTATTAACGTAATATGGCATATTTAAATCCGCTACAACAGGGGAGGAGCCCTGGGCTTGGCAGTAACCCCATCCCTTGAGCCCACGCTCAACAGGTCAACCTCTGTGCTGTTGTCACACCTTCCCAGGGGTAGGGACAGCCCCTTCTCACCACTGGCCTGGGCAACTCCCTCACCCGCCCCAACACAACCATGCAAAACACTGCTGCGACAAACAACATACACAAACAAACCATAGGCTCACCATGTGAGCAACAAAATCTGAGTACTGACTTTTTTTTTTATACAATACATAAACACTTAATCTCAAATGCTTTCAAAAGGGGGGTGGGTGCCTGCTTCCCTGGCTGCCGCGGAGCGAGGCAAGATGGTGCCCGCGCTGACCTAGGGGGTGGAGCAACCGTAATCTCTCATGCGAGGTCCACCTCCTCTGCCGGCACTTGGTTCCCCCAAGTCAAGGGACTCCCACTGCGAATACCAGCTCACTGGTTCCGCCCTGGCGGTCCTTCAGTGCAAATGTTGGAGCTTCACAAATTAAGAGTGATGAGAATAATACTAATGAAAATGTAAAAGGAGTGCAAAAAGTGACATGATCACCAAGGTGAACTGACATCATGTGACTAAGTTAGGTAAAATCATTGTGTGGTTTTGTTAAATAGTTTTGTTTTTTTTTCCATTTAAAGTAAATAAACCTTTAGATTGTAAGTTTGCCAGTTTTCAATATTGTGTCGGTACTGTGGAGAGATTACTATGTATGTTTGATTATAAGCTCAAAAACAGGGCCCTCCAATCTTTGTAGTAATTCATATCATGTTAGACATCTATTTTAAAATTGGTTCACATAGCGGCATCAAAATTCACCCTCTGTTCACACAATATGTCACATATAATTCAAACATGCTGGGTACAACCATTATGTGCAGTGTACTTAATTTAAAACTGTGTTGTCAAATATCCTTTTTTTGTAGTTTTTCTGTGTAATTATTTTTGTGCCACATGGAGTAAAGGTTATACAAAACAGATAAGGCCTAATTATGCATTAAAAGTTCCTGTTTTTGGAGTTAGACAATATATAGGGCAATTTTGTATGTTCTATTATATTTGTTAAATGTACGTGTGATATGTGATCAAAAATATAACATTTATAGCACATTCAGAGTGGTGATAATAGAATATGTACATTATATATATACTTCTAGTAATGTCTTGTAGCTGTGCCTACATCCTAAAGCCATATATGTAGTAGCACCTGTAATGTTTATTTTCACTCCCCGACCTTTTAAGTCCCCAATGTAAAAGGATGAGCTTTTCAAAGCTTAGCGCAATGCTGACTGAACAAAGTGTTTTCCTTTCTTCTGTTCTTTTTTGTGGGTTACAACTATGTGGACCACAGGAAGAGTTAAATTCATGGCATGCTTCGTCTAGCACACAGTTGGGGCAGTTCTTTAAATAGAGTCTGTCACTCTTTCTCCTCATCAATGGGATTTCCTCCTCAAACTGCTGATTTGTTCAGGTACAGAACAGAGGAAATTTCAGTTAACCTTTGTTTCACCCTGGGGAAAAAGTCTGTCTGGGAAAAAAATGTAGAACGGGATGGGTAAAAAAAAAAAACTTAAACTGTGGTAACATATTTCAAGGACAAAAAAAAATGTGTTTAACTGACAATTTTTGTATAAAAAGGAAACTGCTCTATAAATTATGAAATGCAACTTCATGTTTTATAAAAAGGTATAAAAATTGTATAGCTTTAACAAATCATATTTTTGGGGGGTTTGTTAATGATTAAATTTTTCGATTAATCCATTTTTTTCTGGGTGACAAACTGTTTTATGACTGATTTTTCTTAACACATAAAATGAGAACCCTAGATTCTCACTAATTATCATCTATTGTATAACAAACACATATTTTCACCATTGTAATACAAGGCCTACAGAAATGTGCAATTGCAGCCTTTGTCAAATCAATGCCACATAAATTAAAGGTTTATACTCATAATCTAATTGGAATCCACCATGCAAAATGTGATGCTAAACTGCAACTAATTTATGTTGCAAGAAATGGCGATATTACCTAATATTTGATACAGTTCACGAACAAGGAATCAGCAGAAGATGCATTAATGGATAGAGGATATTTTTTGCAGTGTAAAAATAATGCAGCCTACCTATTGAGGCATAAAACAAAAAAAGCTATAATATGATTCAGTGGATTAGCAGTGATACTTGAAAGGCCAGTACCCAAACCATTAGACAAGCACCTTTCATGTATTTGTTGACCTTTTGGAAATGCAGAATTAAATATGTGCTTGTTACAGAAGTAGTAGCTGAACAGTCTGGGATAACACCCTGCACAACATTTATGTTGTATGCTGCCATATCTGCATTACAAAGCCTATATATCGAGGAAATTTACAACTCTGTAAAATACTGTTCTGAAAAAATACAGATAATGTACAAAAGGGACAGGAAGTGTTTTTGGAAGTAGTGTGTCACATTTTCACTCATTTTCTATGATTTAGGTTATTGAGTGCATACAATAGATTTGAATAGTTAGAATATATAATCAAATAGTTAATGCAGCTATATTAAATACCAGCTTTATGATTCTTTAAAGGGACATGGACATTGCCCATGGACATCAAATTACCCATAACGTGCCCCATTTCCTCCAATATACATTGCCATTAACTTACCAAATCTCACATATTATATCATTATTTCATAAGGTCACTCATATTATATCTAATCAAATACTCCAGAGTACAACCCCTTACCATCATCTCGTCAGGTTCATTAAATTACCCTCACCTGATGCCATTTCACCCCCACTCATCAAGTCACCCCATGTCATGCCTTCCTGTGTTCATCTCATCAAGGTATCTACATTACATCATGTATGCATCAAATAAATTGTGTGGTTACAATTGTGACACTAGCATTATAGGTTGTGGACCCCGACCGTACACAATTGTTTAAAGAAATATAACTTTTGTTAATTAGCTGACAAATGCACTAAGTTATAAAATGCAAAGAGCATGAGTTTGCCAAATAAAATATCCATACAACATTTTAGTCACAATATAACATTTTTGTTGTCACTGCATCTAACAGACTTTTCTGTTGTGGTAATATTTTATGGAGCACACATATTATTGGTAGGACAGCACTGGCTGACTGGAGAAATAACTCAGTATGTGATTAATAACACTCTACAATCATGATCAAATCAATGACTGGCGGCCCTGTATGGCCAAGACAAAACAGTTTGCCAGTGTTTGTTTTATAAAGCCTTGGTGAAGGGTCTGGACACCAATTACATATGAAAAAAGAAGCTAATGCAACACACATGAGCATCAACTTGCCAAAGAGAGCCAAGGCAGTGTGCGTTTTAACTCAATGCATTCAATGGCACAGCCTGGTGATCACACGGTCCTGGTGATACTTGTCTGTTGCCCTTGGCAACCCTCCTCAAGTGTAACGATGCTGGCCTACAATGGGTTTGACTAGGCCACATTCTCTTCCCTTAGATGAATGAAACTGGGCCATCTGTGTCGGCAAGCATAAAAGGCCAGTCTGCCTGTGGGCCCGTCAGTCTGAACACCACCCCTCTGACCCCGATTAAATACAACTTTCAGTCTCTTTTTGTCCTCCCTGTTGACTTCTCCTATTAAGGGAGAAATGGGACAAAGAAAGCGGAAGAGTGGACTATCTGCCCCCAAGAAAGGTGATGTCTGATACTGCTCAACACAAGGATTAGCAAGGCAATACATAACAAAAGCAAGTTTGGGGGAGGTGGGAAAGGGAGAGAAATTGTTTCAGGCATAACCATTTTTGACTAAAGTCAGTGGGTGTACAATTTGTTAAACAGCTATGCAAGATCCCGGATTTAAAAAAGAACAGAGAAATAAACTTGGAGAAGATACTTTTCAGTATCCACATACAAGCCTGTGACATTAAGCAGAACATAAGACATTTATTTTAATATGCCCATCTGTGTAAATCATCATCATCAAAGAGGAAACATGTTGACTGTAACATAGGCAAATCATAATAAGACTGAAAAAGGCAAAGTAGCAACTGCTTCAATATATCAGTGGCATATCATGGATACCAACATAAATAATGGTCCTCCCATGTAAACTTTTCTTGCAATCTTGACACACCATTGAATACTCAAATGGAAGAGAGCAAGTAAAGAATCCTTTAAATGCGCAAAATGTAACAATAGAAATGCAAATATATTTAAATATAGGCTGAAAATCAGATTGTATCCCCAATTGTTACAATATGAAAATATGAAAGTGGAATTAAAAGCAATAATAAAGTTTACCATGTTTTAAACCAGTGGTGGGCAAGCATATCCATGTTGCCTCTTGCCCGTTCACTAGGGAGTGTACCGTGAATTTTTGAAGAAGGACATTTTCTCCTTCCACAAGTAAGATATCCTCTCTCTTCCCTTATTAAATAATTATCCTAATATTCCACACAAATAAAATGTCTACCTTTATAATACTGGGTAAAATGTGTAGCCCATTTAAGGATTCTGCAGTCCTTCAAGTGAAAAGGGTTACCCATAGCTGCTTTAAAAACATTTACAGGGTTTGCTGTTACTTCTAGAAGCCAAACTGTTGATGAAAGGCGTTGTGAGTATCTGTAATGTGATAATGACTCTTAATATTGATTCTATTGACAAACCTAATAAAATCTACCAGTGACTCAGGTGTAATTTCTTGTATCCTGCACATGATACTTACCTGTTCATGAACTACACTAAACATGGTCTGCCAAGATGTCCTTACAAGCAAATGCTACTATGGTAATATGATTTAAGCAGCCTATTTGATGGTAATACATCCATCCTTGCTACTTTTGTAGTTCAGTTGTAGGAGTTGCACTTTATCCAGCATTAGGCTTACAAATGCCGCTTTACAGTTATAGCAAGTGGGAAGGATTTACACAAAGCTTTCTTAAAAAATGACATAAAAAACGGAAATAAAAGCAGAACACGGAGCTTCCTCCTGCCTCTTCAGCAGCTACTATAAGCTGTGCATGTTTATGGATACATTTTTAGGTATAATAATGAAGAACACAAGAGCCAAGCAACAAGATTTCTGTTCAGAGCCGTGAAGTTCACGTTTTCAATTGTTTTGTGGTGGAAGGGATTGAAAAAAGAATCTATTACAGAGAACATGCAACCTTGTCGGCCTGTGTTGTTGGCCCATTGTCACGGACTGTGATTGATATCCCTCTATATAGAATTCTATAGGGTAAATGTGGTATCTAAAAAAAAAAATATCTATTTTGGATCGAAACATTGCTGCATTTATATGATTTCAGCCAATGACTCACAATAAGACACATAAAAAATAAAAAAAAACATAAGCTCTACTCTAAAAAAATTAAATAAAGTACTCAATTTAATGACAATGTAAACTTAACATGCACAGGCCTATAGGAGTACTATTCCATTTTTACCTTGAAATTTGCAATATGCAAAATATTTTCATGATCTGAGTCACAATATCTTGTATGGAAGAAATGAGCATATTCTGTAAATATCTTCATATATAATAATACATTTCTTAAATTATTAACTCATGGAAGCAGGGACCTCACCTTTCCCTGTAGACATTTTTTTGAATCACGATCTACATAACGTCATATATATATATATATATATATATATATATATATATATATATATATATATATATATATATATATATATATATATATATATATATATTTATTTATTTAATGTACCCTTTGCACTATGGAAGAATGCTTTTCTCCACAAAAATATAATTTTAATGGAATATTATTTTCACTACATACTTTTTATGCTTAAAACAGCTATCTGTTAAATGTATAAAACCTTCTGTTCTATATGTATATTCTGTCTAGCTATGCATATAGAAATTACTCTTTATGCTGCACCTACAGAAATGTACATAGTTGCTAAAATATTGTAGCCAATTTAAGGATTCTGCAGTTCTGCAAGTGAAAAATGTTGCCCATCGCAGCCTTGGTATTTATTAATGCCAATATTTAATCAAAATGAATGTGCATTACTAAAACAATAATAATTTAAATATATATCAAGTCCTTTCAAAGAGAAAAAAAAAAGATTTATGCCCCGGTCGGTGTCTGAAACAAATATTTATGACCACAAAAGTAATAATGGTAAAGTTGAAGCAAATTGATGTTTTTGAACCTGATGGACACACATATTGAGTCAGGCCCACAAGCACAGTAAATTTCATTCATATACATTCTAAATTATGGGATATCATTTCTGTCCATGTTCAGAAATTATACACACACACACATTATATATATATATATATATATATATATATATATATATATATATATATATATATATATATATATATATATACATACATACACACACATATACATACACACAATACCCCACCACACACTTTCAGGGATTTTTTTTGGGCAATTTACTCTTATTTCAATATTGCTATATTTTTATGAATCAACAATGAGCAAAATGAAGTAACGGATTAACAATAATGTGCCACCAAACATGATTGCTTATTGAGGCAAAGATTTTGTAAAATCATGAATGGTTTAATAAGTTTTGGCAAACAGAAAGTGTTACAAAAAATACATTTGTTTACACTTTTAATTACACTTTGTTTCAATAATCCTAAATTATTATTATTATTTTTAGAGAAGAATAATTTTTACTTCATAAATGTAATGTGGCAAAAATTAAGAAAAAAAAAAAAAATAAGAATAATTGCTATGATTCTGCTTCTAAAAACTTCAGGAGTAAAATGTATATTGTGAGTGTTACAGGAAATTAATTATTAGGTAGAAAATACAAATTCTTTAAGCAAACTAAATTTGCTTAACCCTGACCTGCTGCAACTGTGAACTTGTTATTACATATAAATATTAAAAGTAATTAATACTTTATCTGCACAAAATGCCTAACAGGACCCACCAGTCAACTGAACTCAGCTTGGAGGGTGTCCATTAAATATAACTTCACTTAAGCTCTGGCAGAGTGCCTGGAAACTAGCACCCTGTGTGTGTCAGTCTATGATGGGACTTACTTTTCCACTTTACAAGTTTATTTAGACTGGTAGTTTTGGTAAACAATTTCCACAAAATGTAGTTCTTTATGAAAAGCAAAGCAACACGGTGCAATTTCAACTACACGTTATTATTATTTCCCTTATTTGTTATGCACAAACATACAGGGGTTAAATACAAGGCAAAACAATATGAACACATTGCAAACGAATGGAGGGCCCTGTCTTTAAGCTTAAAATTAAATGTACATAGTGCTTGTTCCCACAGCACATTGCAAGTTTGAAAACTCACAATTTAAAGTTAAATCAAATTAGAAATAAATGAAGTATTCTGTTATTTGCACCCAAAGCAGCATCTATACACTGCAGAGAAAAAAAAAATGTCTTTCTATGATCAACTTTCCTTTAAGAAACCTAGGTTTAATAGTTTAACTCTTTAGCTTTATATTAGAAAGTTATGCATTGAGATGACTGTACAGTATTAAAACTTCAGAGACATCAAGACCAGCATATTTTAATGGAGTATATACACAGACATTTAGAGCAACGAAAATACCTATCAAGAACGAATAATTTTATTAGCCAAGGCTTACTGGATTTTCTGAGCTATGCAATATAGTGAGTCACTCACTAGGTCGTTTGGGGTCATGCACTATGCATCTCCCCTTCTCGATCTCTACCTTCTCATGGCAAGGGGTTTGTGTACTTCAATGAAGATGTGAGCTATACCATATAGGGTCACCCAAGATGGGCAGGTTATAGCAGTGAGATCAGACAAATTGTGGTCCACTGGAGAAGGAACTGTCAATCCACTCAAGTATCTTAGCAAAGATAACCGTATGGATTAACACAACCAGAAACAAGATGTGTCTGGGGTTCTGAGGGCCATAGGGAAGTTGGATGGACTGCTCACTTGTATCCACAGATAGTGAGCGCTCCATACACATTTGTATCCTGATAACGAGTACAACGCAAAATAGCCATGTGCCACAGTGACTGCTGGTACGGTACACAACATAAAACAAACAAAAAAAGAACTACGGGGTCTGCTCCATGCAACTACTATAGGGTGTTTAACAGAAGTAGTATTAGAAACCATTAGAAGAGGCAGCATTCCATAAAAGCAAGATCCCTTTCTGTGCAGCTTTAAAAGAATACCCACTTAATCAGGTCAATAGAAAACAAACCCATATATTACCGACCCATTTGTGTTGTTTAGTTCTAAATGAATGGTTTCTGTTTTATGAGCCCAGCTCAAACATGGCATGCTTATTTGTTTCTTTGAAGGTGCCAGGTTTTCTTAGAATACTAATTAATTTGAGCCCTAGCTCCCTCCCTTCTTTTCGCTTGGTAGTCTTTCTTGTTGCCAAAACGGCTTTCAATTTGTTAATTCTGAAAAAAATGCTAAGAGGGGAGAACAAGGGTCAGCAAGGTCGACAAGGTATATGAGCAAACCAGCAAAAGAGACACTGAAGGGCGAAAAGCACGACTTACAACAAGAGTCCGACCCGAACAAAAGGGCAAACACTGTGTACATCGCTAGCAACAAGAAAAATTAGCAAATACAAATGAGACAGGACAATGATTTGTATTATACAGCGGTGGACAAAGACATGCACCAAAAGCTAATATAAAGTTGTAGAAATAAATATAGATTTCATATTATATAAGTTCATGCAGAATTTATATGTTACAAGCATAGCACAGCTTTAACATATAAAAATGGGTGCAAGATTAAGAAAAATGTCCTTCTAAATGTTTTCAAGGCCCAGTACATGTTCATCCTACATCGATAAGCAGTCACCCACAAAAGGGACAGAATAAAAGAAAGATATACAGAAGGGCGGCAATGTCTAGGAAGCTTTCATGGAAAAATAAAAGAATGAAGCATTTTTAACAAAATTAAATAGTGACAATATTCACATTTTATTTTTCCTAAACCAATTTAACATAACATGTCAGAAGGTTTGAAACGTATAACAAGAGCCTCCATATTAAAACGCCTTATTCCAGTTATTTATATATCTGATTTGTAGTTTTATATCATTTTTGTTATGATGTTTTCTATGGACCAGAAAATATTTGAATGATATCATTTATCTGTTAAAATTATAAAAAGGTCTTCATGAATTTTGCTACCGGCTCCAAAATATATATATTTTTTAATTATAATGCTCCTATATACAGATCAGGTACGGTCACCCTGGTTCCTAAAAAAAAAAAACTCATCTTTGTATACATCTTCTTAAAAATATAAATATAAAACTACATGAGGGTTTTTATGACAATGGCTTGATTTGTCGGCTAAAATTTTAATTCCACAAAAACTGGCATATTTCTTCTAACTAAATGTTGAAAATGTTGTTAATTTATGCTTCTAACAAACAAAGACTTTTACTTCTGAGCTATAAATGAGATCAAATTGTGAAAACTCTGCTGCATTTAGATGATATAATTCTTCCACAATAATATGTTGTACTACTATAAACTGTTTTATCTATTGCTCCGTGTGACACAAACAATATGACCATGCAATGTAATTCAATGCTTTTTTCTTTAAATAGAATCAACACAAAGTCAATATAAATCTATTAATGTAAGATCATAAGGAAATATGACAGTTGAATAGTATTAGTACAAGATAACTATTGATTTAAACTGTACCTTTCCCATTTATAAACTGCTCTGAACATAAGGGACATTGAAAATGTGCAATTTACGGCAACCATTAGCCTATAAACATTGGAACATATGGAGGAGGACATGAAGACAATACAATGCAAAATATAATTTATTATAATGTATAACATTAAAGTATTTTATACTATCATTACAAAAAAAGTTTAATACTCTAAAAATGTGATTTTCAGGACTGTATTTGTCTAGTATATACCAGCTTTCCCTCTAATATTTTAGGGATTATTGCATAGTTAGAGCATTATAATATATAAGGAATATAGTAGGATTTTATCGTTCATGACCTCTGGAACATTATTTACTACTATATTCATAACTTGTTTTAGGATATTTTAATTCTACGATCAGGTAGTCCAGAGTAAATAACCAAGATGATACAGATTTATATGTGTTCTTTTGCACTCTTTTCTTTATACAAATTATTTGTTTAATAGTTATTTGACCAAATTTTTTGTTTATAATAAAAAAAAAAAAATCAGCACGAAAAAATGGCGTAAAAATGATTTGTTTTTCCCCATGATGTTTTACAAATTGCAGTAATTTTACAGTGTTTGAAAATATTTTACAAGGGGAGAAAACCACCACCGAAATAAATCTAAACTCACGATATATTATTAATGACATTAAAATGATATGGTTAATTATATTACAGTGTAAACCGAACATCTCTGAAGTAGCCTTACAAATGTCAAAGGAAATATTGTTAACCTGGCATTTTTGGTAACATAAAAAAGCACTAATGTGCCTAAATATTCGGCCGCTACATTACAAAGGATCCTTATCATTTTGTGTGTTTATTTTTCTTAATGTTCCAACAAAATACTTTACTAGTGGAAATTGTCTACCATTATATAGATGAAATCTATTAATTTATTTTTATTTTGCCGATAATGGAGTTTACTCCCTTTAGTATTATAAACAAGCTAGATATCTTCAAAATAATAAAATACTGATTCTTAATTTAAATTTATGGGAAGATGAACCAGAGCAGCCTGTGCTCAAACAATTTTAATAACCCATTAAGTTACGACTTCTGATTCATTTTATAACAAGTTTCCTTGGGGAACTTACGCTATTGGGATAAAGACAGATTTTTTTTTTGTATCTTAAAAAAAGATAAATAGCATCATTAATGGGCAACATTGCTTTTCTATTATCTCGGAAAATGAGGAGTTATTTTATTTCGATCTTCAGGTAATTAGCCTTCGTTTGCCAGGCAGAAAATGTCTGTGTTCTAAAAATTAAATATGTGTCATTAAGTTGAATTTATCATAATGTCATTTATCTTTATATAGTTCACCAGTGACTGCAATGGGCCTGGGAATGCATACAGCTTTTGCTAAGGAAGCATTAAAACAAATTGAAAAACAGAATAATCCCAGACTCTCTTCAACACAGGCAATGCCATTTGGGTAATTAAATAGTGGTATTTAAAGTTTTAATTTAGATTTCCCCCTCTGTTCATCAGCAAGCAAATGAGCTGTTCATATTCATAACTGTTTGTGCAAAAGGGTTTCATAAGAAAAGATAATTGTGTGTAGGAAATTAGCGTTGTCTAGCAGCTTTCTAATTAATCTATATAAATATACAGAGCTGGAAAATTTCCACTGGTGCCTAGAACCTGAAAAAAGACAAATAAATAAATAAATAAATACAAACACACATATAAATACATTTGTGTGTAAGGCTTGGGTCCCATTTTTTGCCTTCTGATACTTAACAGATGTGGCTTTGGGTGTTTTTTTTTAAATGTTTATAGGCATTTTAGTGACTTAAGAATTCATTAGTGTCAATAAGTAATATTTGCCAAATATGTAGCAATATTAAGAGTGATTTTAAGAGAGTGTATAAATTTACAATTTGGGCAATTGAAGCAGGCCCTATATCTTTATAAAGGAGAGTCTACATTGTGTGTTTTAAACCCAAACAAAAATAAATGCACTTGGGGGTGGACAAAACCAACATAATGAGCCAGAGTGTTGCCCTTTCTATAGAGCAACATAATACATTTTGAGCAAACTGCATTTATTTATATATATCTCAATCGAATCACTCTCCTAGGAACTTTTTCACTCTATACAATAATAATAATTGACAGTAGCCAGTAATTGACAATAGTTGTAGTTCAATAGCATGTGTATCCATCACACTTTCACACACAAGCTATTGAACTACAACTTTATGTGTGAGCTTGTAACAGATCTAAGGATTAAGGAATCCTAGATATAAATATCATATCTCTTAAAAACTGATAAAGATATGTATACATGAAAGCCTGGAAACCAAGCCAAGAAACTATAAAATACAGTGTGAGCACCAACTAAAATAAGACAAGAGAAAATTAGATCATTTAGATTGATCTCTTAGGAATTAATTATATACCTGTCTTAGGTGCAAAGAATAAGGGAGTCAATATTAAATGTTTTTAAGGAACTATTCCCAATTCCCTTGATTTTAAAAGTTTTTAAATCGATGTTGTCTCCAAATAATATAAATAAAACCTTATTATTTTCGTTTTTCTCTAAATCCTTTATTGAGTATATGTGAAATAGTAATTTTTCCTCCTGGTGCATAACACCTATTTCCCAATACTAGTACATTCATGTTACTGCACCTATATTTAAACCCACCAACACATGGAATTACTGCAAAAATCTATTTTTAGAAGTTAAAGGACAATTTTAGTGGTCCTATAAAGGGCTCTAAATAATTAGGTAGGGTTTGATAAGAAAAAAACTTTACTGTGCATTTAAACCATGAATTACTTCTTTATTTTTGTACATGCCTCAGGCTGTATATTATCCAAATCTCTCCACCCCTTGAATAATTTGTCATCTTTGGAGTTGGAGCCACCCAGGGGGAAGTACCAAACAGAAAACCTTTTTAGACCTCTCTGTAAAACACACATTAGTAGCAGGCAGTAGTGTAACCTGAGCTGCTAGCAATAGACACAAATACACCTTCTAGTCATCTTCCATTCTCAAATTGCAAAAGTATGGTATGTCTGGAAAGCTCTCACCTCTGGGCGGCTCCCACTCCATAGACAACACATCATTCAGGGTAAGGAGAGATAAGGGGCTCATACTGCCTAGGCATGCTTAAAAATAGTAATTGTTTAAATGTAAAGTTTGCTAAAAGCTTTTTTTTTTGGTCAGGCCATACTCAACTATTCTTTGTTGTTGTTAAGTCGTGTCCGACTCTTCGTGATCCTATGGAACGCACCACACCAGGCACATCTTGTGCCACGAAAACCTTATGCATTAGCAAAACCAAAACATACTGGAGTGGGTTGCCAGTTCCTTCTCCAGTGGTCCGTGATTTGTCTGACCTCTGTGCTCTGACCTGCCCATATTGGGTGACCCTACATGGTATAGCTCACAGCTTTATTGAAGTACACAAGCCTCTTCACCATGACAAGGTAGTTGTTCAGAAGGGGAACAATTCTTTACAGAGCCCTTTTTAAGAACACTAAAGTATTCCTTTAAAAATAAAATGTTTTTCGATGAATTCATGTGAAAAGGCCATACATGAATGTGTACATGTGTGTGTGTGTGTGTGCAGATTTGCTAATATAATAAACAGTTTTTTTTAGATTTTCGTTCTCTTGATAAAGGTTATCACAAAAATAATCAAGTCAGAATATTGAAGACCAATAAGTGTTCTAGCCATAATAATACAATGGGCTGTACCCCAGATCCATATCCTATCAACTCTAGTTAAATGAAATAGCCCTTATTCAATCATGTATCCCCATGAATCTGCTGTCACAAATTCCTTTGGTAGTGAGTTCCACAACCTGACCGCTCTTACTCTGAAGATCTATTTTTTTTCCTTTAGGGTTATTTTTTTCACTGCTAACCTCAATCGGTGACATCTAATAAATTGTAAACTTCTTGGCTACAAAAGTTCACTTGACAAAGCCTTATATAATGTTGCATTACCTTTTTCTACAAAATAAGTCTAGTCTATATATGTATGAAGAGTGAGGTAGCAGTGAATGTCCAGTAATCCAATTGAATAATCAGAGTATTGCAGTGAATACCTTTTCTATTGGACAAACGTATTTATAATAAAGCAACGAGCTTTCGAGAGATAATGCCTCTCATTATCAAGTCAAAAAGCGATACTGATACAAGTATGAACTAAAAACAGTAAACAGAAAGAGATGGGAAAAATGTTTTTAGGGAAAGACAAAAAAGACAAAATTACAGTGTACTGTATGTGAAAGGGGGTGCTACATTGGGGAAACCAGCCAGAAACTGCACATGCGAATGAACCTCCATCGAAGCTCCATCAAAAAGCACCATGAAGACAGCTATTGTACTCCAGTTGGATACCATTTCACCCAGAAGAATCACTCCATCCAGAACCTCAAAATAAAAGTACTCAGAGGGAATTTCAGAACTATCCAAAAGCGGAAAACTTTTGAATTAAAAATGATTACATTTTTTAATACAAAGGATTTGGGTATTAACATCGACTTAGGCTTTCTGGCCCACTATATTAATGTCTTTTAGCTAACACATTCCACATTCCACATCCCCCCCCCCCCCTTCTATTACTGTTTTGGTAAGCTACATGCTATGCTGAAAAGTATTGCTCTTTATTTCACTCTGCTGTGTTCTTATCTACAACCTGATCAATAGACTTACTGACCTACCAGGACATTATTCACAATGCTGGTCTGTCTCTCACTTGAAATTTTATATATATATATATATATATATATATATATATATATATATATATATATATATATATATATATATATATATATATATATATATATATATATAAACATTGTAATAGTATAATAAATTTTTATTCATATATTTATTCTGATATACTTGTCAGTAATAACGTGAACTGTATATAGATATAAAATATGAGTCATTAGAATGATATGAAAGACTTCTTAGACAATAGTATATACAAAAATAAAAGCGTTTCTGAAAAATAAAATAAATTACTGTGTGCAAAACGAGGAAAACTGTAATATAGATCTTAAAGATCCATTTAGACAGCTAATTATTTCTTTTTAATTCTGCAAATTGCATTTACTTTTCCAATTTATCCTAATCACACACTTCATTGTTCAAACCATTGCCAGTTTCCAGTTCTTGGAAAATGCTGATATAGGATTTGTAATAGCCACAAGTCACCTTTAATATGTATATACAGTACATATTAAAGCATTATTAGCTCATTAAATACATTTCTGTATATTTGTTGTCAAGCATTTTGGCAACTTTACAGTCTGGTGCTTATTGAGCTCTGAGCAGTTCAGAATTTTACAGTATTTATAAAACTGCATGTCATTAATTTAACGATTTTTGAACAATGTTGAGCATGTTTCAAAATACCCCACAAAATAATTATTTGAATAAATGTACATATTAATTTACGAAAACAGCCTTATACAATTTGTCATTCACTTCAGTGAATTCACCTAAGTGCAATATTCCCTTTCTAGAAGATTACTATTATTAGAGCATTTAAGCATGTCTAATAAACTCTGCACAAAGTCCATTGTAACAAAAAATAAAATGCATTACATATTATATACATACAAGTGGTACCTTGGAACTCGTTAATTGGTTCCAGACGGCAGGTTGATTCCAAAAAGTTTGAGTTCCAAATTCCCATAAGGAGGAATGTAAATTTGTTTTAGCAATCACGACAAGTACCAAGATTTTTTGCTCATCCAGAAGCGTCAAGTTCCAAAAAAGTCGCGTTTGGAGGACGACGAGTTCCAAGGTACCACTGTATTCATAATTTCAAATTGCCTCATTAATGGTTCAGCCAGTGAAAGTTTCTCTTCAAAAATGCAAACATATCAAGTAACTACTCGTGATTAGTGCCAATAATTGCCAATTACTCCCTGTAAGACTGACTGTACGGTTTACAGTGTAACGCTAAATGAAACAAACAAGAAAGTGTATGTAGACCCTAGGTAGTAGCCTAGCCGATTACTCCACGGGGTCTTACATGTGCTCATTCTTGTCAATTTCATATGCCCTTATACTATAACAATACAACCAGATACGCAAGGGGTCATTAGTATTTATGTTTAATAACCACCCATATGCTTGGTGTGTAGATCTGAATGACTAAGTGTCAGGTGAAAACCTAAGTCATGTCGGATTCTCTGTCACCTCATGGACTGCCACACACCTTGCTGATTCACTTGGTTTTCATGGCAGATATACTGAAGTGGGTTGCCAGTTCCTTCTCCAGTGGCCACAGCATACAGCTCTTGGTATTCCTGGGTGATTTCCCATCCAAGTACTGGCCAGGCTTCAGGGTGGTTTGACCTCTTGGTTCCCAGTCTAGAATTGAACCCAGCAGCAGTGAAAGCACCAAATCCTAACCACTGGACCACCAGGAAACCCACTATAATTAAGTACTTAATAGTCTTATGCAATATTTGGAACTGCAGTATATATCCCACATCTCCCTGAAATAATTTTTAAGTAACAGACTTGTTCACAACGGAAAATCACAATTTAAAGACAAGTCCGGTCCTGAAAAAGCCCCACAAAGGCCTGTATTTGAGGATATCCTTTCTGTGCACAGGTGAGTCAGGATGATTGAAGAAGCAATTGACACACCTGTATGTAGCAGAAATATCCTCAAATCCTGGCCTGTGTGAGGCTCTCCAGGACCGAACTTGCCCACCCCTGACCTAGAACATTGTTGCATCAGGTATATACAGCTGCCTGGTACCTCTATGAAGCTTTTAACCTGCTCATCGTTATATTTTAGTTTGGCTGAACTGCGGAAATTTGTACATAGGATGCAAAAAGGAATAGACCAATCACTAAAGAATGGCCAGTAAAGATATGTCTCGCCCCACTATACTTTCATATAGTAAAATATACCTAACATTAATACTTTGCTGCTATAATAACTACTTACTAAACCCGTTTTTTTTTTTAATATGATGTAGACAGAGGTTTGCAATAGTGGGTGGTCATGTTATCTGCAAGCAGATTCCATGTGGCTATAAGTACTTTAACACACCTCAGTACATTCCCAGTGACTGTACCTCTTATCTATTGAACAGATTCAAGCACCTACACTGTAAGAGAATCATGGCCCCTTTACGGATCAATGTGCTGAACGAGAAGCTCAGTTATATTGTCACTACTTCTGATGCAAGGTTGAATCTTGAATCACAATGAAACTTCTCCTTAAGACTGAGAAAAAAATCACTATGTGCTGTTTCCAGAATCATAGTTAGGCCTTTGTAACAATGACTATTTTTTAAAATATATATGGGTTTAAATGCTTTCATAAAGCTTGCAAGTGGCATTGATGCATCCACTGATATGTTCTTTTACTGAACACTTAAACAACTTCTTAAAATAGTAATAAGTAAACTTACAGAACACCTCTAAACGGAGGGCAGCCATTTTGTCATACTATGTAGGTGACTGTGGGAAGAGGAAGAAGTGAGACGTCTTTAGAGTTCACAATATATATGGGGTCATGTAATTCCTGTAAATTTCAGGGTTATTTAACCAAATAAAAGTGGTGAACCACTGTACATTCACAAAACGAAAATAATGCAGAATTTCAATACATATAGCTTCTGTATAAAAGCAGCTCACCGTCAGATTTTACTACAAGTTCCTGTGTCTTGATGTTCAGGGAAGTGAAACTTGTGCATTGCCTTGTGTTATTCTCCTCGGTAACACTGGGCTTGCCGACTATGTCCGGACCAGAGAGATAAGGGTCTCTTCCAGCCCATGAATTCTCATGAGGATTATAAACAGCCACCATCTGGGGGCTCAGAGCTTTGAGATCGCAGCTGCATTAGAAACCTCAGAGCGAGTCCACAGAAATATACCTACACTAACAGGTTGCTGAAGTAAAAGTTTAACGGACTCAAACCGAAATATAAGCTCTGCAAAACCATGGAAATTACATATGGATTACATACACACTATCCAACAAATCCACCAAAAGATTTTCAGAATCTCATTAGTTTGTACTTTTTTTTCTTCTTTTTTTAAGATATAACTTCAAAATCCCTAAGATCATACTGAGTCCAAATTAAATTTTAAATGGTGTTTTGCAGCAAAGTCATTGATATCACTCACCCTATTAAAAAAATACTATTTTTCTATTTTTTAAAAATAAATAATATTTGGAGATTTAGATTTATTGGCCCATACATTACGGCTCTTGTTCACTATACAGTCATACTATGGGCAGAAGTAGAGATATAACCAAATACATTTATTCCCCACTTAAAGCTACTCAGTTTAGAGCTGATTCGCTATAGAGTTGTTTTTCCTGCCAGGCCTATTTTAATGCTAAACCCTTCTATAATGCTGTTTTTGCCTGCCGGACCCCTTTTAAATGCCGATTCTCTATAGCATTGCCCTTCTATAATGCTGTTTTTGCCTGCTGGACCCCTTTTAAATGCCGATTCTCTATAGCATTGCCCAGCTATAATGCTGTTTTTGCCTGCTGGACCCCTTGAACTCTCTGATTCTCTATAACACTATTCTTTTTCTCCAAAGAAAACAGAATCCAGGATGACCCAGAAGCTTCAATATCAATATTTTAGTGTTTAAACTTCTGCTAATGTTCAGTTTGTGTTATGTTTGCTGTTTCTTTGAAGTTCATATAAAACGTTTAAAATTTCGATTGAAATTGTTTTTTTCATGAGTTTCCCTATCCCTATCTCCCTCATGTTAAACTGCCCTCCTATTGCCTGGAACCTATCTACAGCGTTAAACAAGGTATTCCTGTATAGTGTGATTTTAGAATATACATTGTGCAAGGTATGTCCAGGCAATTACTAGATGTAAGTATTATGTACAGACAGGACTATAAAAATCTTCTGACAAGTGTTTAAGCATCATTAGTCTTTCAAAAGCAATGATTCGTCTCCATTACCAATTTAAAATGTTCTCCCCTATAGTAGTTTTATATAGTATTTCTGATAGTCATTAAAAGAAGTAGATGCATTACCAAGGTATCCAGTATTTAGCCAGTGTCCAGTTTTCTACTAACTACATCTAGATCAAAAGGAGATCAGTTATGGTTCCAGTCAACATAAATAATCTGTGGCGATCTGCTTTCTTCTTGTCGGCTTGATAAGGCTGTTGTGGCCAAACCTACCCAGCAGATGTTTCAGGTTCTTTTGATCCCTTTTTCAAGACAGCTGATGTCTCTAAAATGCCCTTTAATCAAATGCAGCATTTAAAAATATAAACGCAGGCTCAGCATTATAAAACTCAGAAACTGCTTTTATTGCTGTGGAAGCTTCATAACAGGTTCAATGGATGAATGTTTAATCTTGAACTGATAACATTGTGTAACAGTTTGTGTGTCTTCTGGGTTTTGTATTACAAGGCATCATACCATTTGTAATATCTTCTCTAGGAATGCTGACACATACATATATCTTCTACATATGTTACCTCAGTTACCTCCCTCAGCATACACACACTTCATTACTTATACAGGGCAGCCATTCTCTTCTCAGTTACCTGCCTTTATTTAGGAGCATCACAGACTGCTTCTCATAACTGACTGATTACATAACTCTCTCAGCTGTCAGTTACTGGCTACCTCATAACATTCTAACTGCCAGTTAACTCCTTATCAACTGGACACAATTAAACATACACTAATCAACATAACATATTAAATAACTATAAACCATAACATAAAATTACTGAGCCCAGTCCCACAACCACATATTCCCAGGAGGCAATCCTCAAATTCCTAATCATCCTGGGTGGATCATAGGAGTCCAAAGGACTGGTGATCAGGGGGATCATGACATAATCCATTTATGTTTGCTTTCTTTTTGCATAAGATCAGCCTTGCATGGCTTGTTTTTTGTGAAAATCCAGTCTTGCTATATTGTAATATGTCGAAACAGACACTATTCTTGATTTATATTTGCTCAATTGTTTCATGTATTATAAATAAACACCCCATATGCTAAAATATTGCCTTTTTATATTCTTAATACAACTCTGGATACATATTTTACGGTTTTATTACAAGAATGCGGTACTTACCATGTCACACCAATTCAACAAGAGTCAGGGGTTTTATAAGGCATAAAAGGTTGGAAATCACCATTTTATTGCAATGTTTAGCTAATAGTTAGCTTGGCTTAAAACCATAACAGTGTTGTCATTTCACAATTCCCTTCAAAAATTATCAATACTTATGTATTTTTGGGACTAGGACTAAAAATAATACTGATAATATAAAACATATTTTAATGTATCTTTTACCACTAGATAAAACAGTTTATTTAATATTAAAAACAGCACTAGAACTGCATTAATTAGGAATTAAAAACAAACTCAAAAATACTAATAGAACGTTTTGTATTCCACAAAATAATCACCAAGCAGAGGAAAATGCTGCTTATATTCATGAAATTAAAGTACTTTAAAAAAAAAATGCAACTTGTTTACTTTCTGCACTTATTTCACATTTCCGATTATTTTCTATTTAATCCGGTCTCAGCTGATACTTAATTAAAAGGGTATTGTGCATCTAATTAGCAGGGTATTGTACATCACTGGCAAGCACAACAGAATTTTAGATTGGCTGAGCACGGGAACATAGGCTGCGGACTGAAATCTTATTCTGGTGATTCGCAATCATGAGTTCTATACTCTGTTAATTGGGTGAACCATAACCTTCTAATTGGGTCTCAGCTGAGACACTGCAAGGCACGGGGGAGGAAATGGGGGGATTTAGGTGATGAGACTAAAACAAAGAGCCTCATATTGGAGAATTTGTAACTAATATGGACAGATCAGACCATAAAATATACTCTATGTTGGTTCTCAAATATTTAGATATACATCCCATTAGTGAATTTATTGCTGCTCTACATGAAGGATGGCAGTGCAGGAATTGGCCATATCATACCAAGTATAGAAGTATCAGAAAACATTGTAGTCAAGCAGTGAAATACTAAGGTCCGGCATGCTATTCGGAAATGGTGGACTACATTCCCACATTTACATTTAAAAAAGGGTTTACACGCTTAACAAGCCACTTTCCCAGTTACTAAAATGTAACACTAATGCGATTGGTTTAATTAATCCGTATGAATACATTGTAATATAGACATTTTACTAGTAACTAAACCAATAATACTGTACTCTATGATTTAACACATAATTGCATCATCCTAGTACAAACTCTTCACATTACCCCCATTTCTTTCTAACCTAACCCAAGCAATCTATCCCCACAAGCTTATTTTAAGTGGGTGCCAATTCAGAGGTACAACAGAGATTAAGATTGCAACATTTAGAAGCATAATATGAAAACTCAATGAAAAAACTAGATATTCGGATAGAGGGCCCAGCTGATGAACACGGTCATAAAGTGCATAGAGAATAAGGAAGGCCTCACTCTAATGAAATAGAAGAGATAGTAGTCGCATATGGCTCCAGATAAAACAGTTTCACATACCTATCTGAACTATGAGCTCCACATATAGAAGATCATAGAGGATTCATAATCCTTATCTATTTTACTTATTATTGCCTAGTTTCAAGCTCTTAAATAATTTATTTTAATAAATAAAACACCTTGATATGAATTCCAATAACAATATAAGCACATATAAATTTTATCTGTTGTTATAAAGTCTTTCAGAACTTAGTAGTACAAATTCTGCAAGTCTACTATTACAGTTCCTATCACATTGGTGTTAGAAAGATTATGATAGGAAATCCTCCACAGATTTGTAATACCACATTCTATGCAATATTTATGTAAAATATAAGGAAATTATTCTACAGGGATACAGATAAAATTATTTGTTGATGTGGATAATGAATTTTCTTTCAGCAGGCTAGCTATCAAAATGTTAAGCCCCAACACTGTTTTTTTCCCGTCTTCAGAAAACACAGTTAGAGGAGAATAGATAAAGGCACATTAGAGTATTACTGTTATGGCATTATCTTATCCAGGATTAAAAGCATTATTCCTCCGAACATTCTTACACTGAACACTTCATATAAATAACCACTGGAGTAACACAAGCACGGTAATAGAGATGAAAGATAAATGTAATATTCAAGAAGGATCACGTTCTACGATCACAATCCACGTGCGCCAGCCTGGGTGAAGAGTCAGGGCCTTGATTACAGTATTGTCAAGCTGGCACCAACTCATTAGCAAAATCGTTTGGAGAGAGTTATGGGGACAAAATTCTAAGGAATTGGTGAAGAATTAGCTTAATTTTTTTGTTTACGAAAGTTTGTCTGCATATAAAAAATAAGTAGCATTACCAAGATATTTAGAAGACAGAAGTAGCATTTTAGTAGAAGTAGCGCATCGGATTTGATGACCAGTGACAAGAGCCTCTGACATTTACAACTATAATTTTTTTGCAAACAATAATCATTAAAATGGAGTCAAAAACAGGAAATACTCATACAACTTAAACATGAATACAAGACCCAGTGTCTGTTTCAGATGTCTTAAAGAAAAGGACTGGCTCTGTGTGTTTATGAACACTAGCCAAGTTGTGGGACCCTTGAGAATAATGCACAAGGGGAAGGCGTGGGAGATGAAGCTATAGTCCTTGAGGCACTACCTCCATCCTAGTGGGACCAAAACTAATTGAATCAAACTGGTCCTTCAAATGAATTATGCTGGGTGTCTGGACGAAGACTCTAATGTGTGCTTGTATACTTAGGAGAGCAATTGAGGACTATTGCCACATTGTACACGGTGGCTACAAGTTACACAGCAGCTCAGCTGCAAAAAGAGAAAGTTAAATAGGGCTCCCCATGACTAAATGGATTTAGCTTTCAGACAGACACAATTACATCCGGCCATTCGCTTCCATTGAAAGGTTAAATAAGCATCCAAATCTCATTTTGGGCAAATGCGCTCCTAATCGAGGAATAATCCCCAGCGCAGAAGTTTACTTTCTTACATAATCTTCAACTTAAGATATACTGCAAAGCTTAAAAGGGGGAAATTATGTTTTTAAAATGGTTTTAAAGGTGACACTTATTGTTGCGGTAGGGCAGATCGTACGCCAGTTTTATATGCAGATGTCTCTATGAGGTTAGTAACATGGTGCATGTTGGAAAGCCCAATCCTTGTCATGAGTTCTGTGTATCAAGGAGAAAACAGCAGCAGACTGGATGACTATACACTACCTACATGAAATCAAAGATTTTCTCAGTAAAAAAAAAGAAAGTCACATAAAGCCTTAAAGCAGTTAAAAAAAAAAAAAAAAAAAATATTTTAACACAAATATAGTATGTAATCACATTACTTATTTATGTGTTCCTAATATTACCATTTGACTTCATGATTGGTATGAGTAATTAAAAAAAGAATAATCTAGAATATTAATAACGTAAACATTACAAAAAGGAAAATAATAATGTAGGGGCTGATCAACATTTTAACGCAAGACATTGTTTACTTCCTGCCATAAAAAGCACATTAACAGGTTTTTAATGGAGAAAAAGTAAACCAAAGCTTATGACTTATAAAAGGCATTTAAAATCCTACATTTGAAACAAACCAAGGTTTGGATATTTCTGACAGCACTATGAAATGGCTGTAAATTTAATAGAATTGGTGAAATAACAGGTTTTAAAATGTTAAGGAATAAGGATTTAAACTGGTGGTTGGGACTATCCCACTGTGGGTGGAATCTCTACCAGTCTCTTAAACCTCCATAGTACAGGTGGACAAGGTTACACACACCTGCAAATGCAGACAAAAGGCAAATGTTGGTGCAACAAGTCCCAAAGAAGCGAGAGATGTAGACGAGTATAGAGGGACCACTATGTTTACATACTGGTTAGTGCACAAACTTGAACTGACCAATTTAAATAAATGTAGATCAGTTTAAAAAAAAAAAAATAATAATTACACTATATGTTCTGTACTTGAGTGGGTTAAGAAAATTAATTTTCTAGGTTTCATTCAAGTAAAAAGGAGTAGAATACTAAACTGTGATATGATGCAGAAAACATGGAAAACAAGCTTTAATCCATCTATAAACTGTTAGAACCATAAACCTATAAGTGTTACACATTTGTTACAAAATTACTTAACTGAAAAAGTAAAAAAAAAATAAAATAAAAATAAAAATAAAAAAAAATTAATAATAAAATTAAAAAAAGGACACAGACTCAAGCAGTAGCTAAGCTAAGCCATTAAAGATCCTATATAAATGAATCCAATTCACATATTTAATGGTTCAGATTACACATTGGCATCTTTATCTTCAACATGAGTATTGATTTTTCTATTCCATCTAATTCTATTACATTTTCAAAACCAAAGCAAAGAGCACTTACTGCCAAGCTGCTCTGGATGTGTTAAGATCCCAAAGATTAAGCTGTATAATTCCATAAACCCTGATATATATAATCCTCAAATTAAATTCAAAGAGATAAAAACCACAGAATTGTAATGAACTTAAACATTTCTATAATACTCAAAGTGCACCAAGCATAGGACTCACTGTGAATGAAGACAGCAAACCCATCCAGATCACGGTTTGTGAAATACACTTTATTTGACATATTTAAGTTAAAGGTATATGTAAGTTTCCCTGTTCTTAACTTTTCTAATCGAACACTTGCTGCTTATATCAGAAACACACATTACATTGATTAATTCTATACACACACAGATTTATTTATTTAAAAATACAACTTGTTTTTCACACCCTCAGAGCTGCTTACATAGGCTTCTGGTACCTAACAATATCAATACTGCATTTGTTTCCATTTTAAGAGTTTACTAGCCTTCTAGCAGACAGCAGCACAGTGCAGAGATCTACAAAGCAATGTCTAAACTCCTCCTGCTTTCTTGTGAAGGGGACTACACATCCCATGATGCCTTGCTGCACAAACTGCCATCACATATTGATAAAATGTGTTAACTGCCTGTGATTGGTCAAAGCAAATTCTGAATTTCGACATCATGCTTACCATTACCGAACCACTGACAAGCCTCCCAAACCGGTTTAATACCCTCAAGCTTTTTGGCAGCATCTCAAGTTACAAAATAAACTCTAGCAAAAGTGAGGCTCTAAAATGTCTCTTTACCGAAGCATTTGTAATCTCCATTATCAGTGAATTTCTCTTTTAAATGGGTCCAACAACATATTAAATACTTGGAATCTTTATCCCTAGGCAATCTGGCCTAACTTATAATGCAAACCATCCCATGCTTATAAAAAAAACTATAAAATCTCATGGCTAGGAAAGATCCACGCTATCAAAATAAATGCACTACCAAAGCTATGGTACCTCTTTCGAACAATCCTGACAGCGGTCAACACAAAGGACATTTTGGTTCTTTAGAGGGCAATCTCCCGCTTTGTCTGGCATCGCAAAAACAGGAGTAAATAAAACTACCATGATGGCATCCAAAAATAAGGGTGGCCTAGCCCTCCCAGACTTACTAAAATACTATAAAGCTATTAGACTGGCACAATTAATCAAGTGGTTTGGTAAGGAGCAGGTGCCGATATGGGTACAGATTGAAAAACATATCCTTAAAGTGATACCTACGTTTGCTGGATTAATACATTTCTGCATACTAGAGGCAAACAGCAGCCTATATGTATACAGCACATCTTATAAAACATTTTATTTTTATTAATATCTAAAAATCCCTCTAATGATTGTGTTGACACCTCCAGGGGGTGTCTACACAACTACCTGACCCCCACCCAATCAGCATGCAGCATCTGGGGAGCAATATTAACCCACTATTTACCTGCTCTTGCTTGCTCAGCCAATAGGAGAGCAGTGTGGTCAGCTTCCCAGTCAGTGTTGGGATAGGACTCATCTTTGCTTCCTGACTATGCTGTGTGCTGTTGCCATAGCAACTAACAGTGCTAAGTCTCAAATCTTTCATCTAACCGGATTGGCCAAAAGAAATTGGAGGGGGTGTTAACCTTAATTTTAAACTGTCAGAAATTACAATAGATTTTGCTAACTTCAAGGTGAGTGTTTAAATGTTTATTTTGGTATTTTTTCATGCAAATTTTATTTCCATATACAATTAATTCTTCTTTATCAGATGCATTCATAAGCCAGGAAACGTACATATCCCTTTAAGAAACGGAATCTCCTTATTAGTCAGGTGCTCTGGTTTAGCCTACATCACAAATTAAATGGATCCCTCCTCCCCGGTAGTGTGGCTCAATCTCATTATTATTATTATTATTATTATCATCTTTATTTATATTGCGCCAACATATTCCGTAGCGCGGTACAGGGTACATCCTTATGGACTCAAAAGAATAAAAGGGTACCACTAGTAGAGCCAGGGTTGTGACTTACTCCCCCTAAGGACACCCCATAAGAATCCATCAATTAATAAACTCATACAACTAAAATGGTGGATAGACAACAATTTTACTATAGCAGCTGACCTATTACGGGGAAATCAGCAGTCGTCCCCCACAATGTTTAGAAACCAAAATCACCTTCCATTAAAAAGGAATGGCTCAATCTATCACAAGTCAATGCTAACATCTCTAGTGTACTTAAAATGAATAAATCAGTTAGGAAACCCCTTTTGAAAAATGCTGCATAGATAACTCAATTGGCAATACAAATATTTCTATCATTTATAATTAACTGTTAGACCAGGCGACGACATCTAAGCTTCACCATCAGAATTCATGGGAATCTGAACTTGACGTCACTCTAGCCGATGCAGCAGTGGAATAAAATATATAAACATGCGACAAGTTCTTCCCTTAACACAATTCTGAGAGAAAACTCATACAAAACCATTATGAGGTGGTACTTGACTCCAACCAGACTGATGCTCTCAAAGCTGTCTTTGGATGGCAGTTGCTTCAGAGGCTGCAACTCCCAAGGCACATTTGTCCTTTGGACTGCCCTAAGATCGCCCATATATGGTCAGAAATGTATAACATTTTAGAAAAGCTTTGAGGACATAGGATCCCCAAAAACCAGAAAAAGAAGATCAACTTCTGTCAAGTCAATTGTTTTAGCAGTTAGAACTACCATTGCTAAGTATTCCTGAACATAGCATAATCATGAAAAACATCTAATTCATACACTCAAGGAGCATTATCTCAGCTGACCTACATAATTCCCATAGAAAGTGTTGGGATGCCTGGGAACTACGCATTGGGTGGTAATTTGCCAAAAAGGGATAGCTATACTCACAGCACTCCCAGAGGTAACAGCACACCAAACTGCACCCCCCCCCCCCCCGCTCTTTTGTTTCATATTCTCATTCAGCTGCATTAGAAGAGGTATATAAAATGTGACAGATGCTAAAGAAAACAAATGCACTTGTTATGTGTTCCTTGTAATGTATATTCATACTGTCAAAATCTTGTTTCCTTTATTAAAAACAGTTTTAAAAAAAATAATAGAATTTTATGATAATTTTAGCAGGGATTTCTAGGCACGTTAAATCTGAAAATCAACTGCTAGCAAACTCAAGAGATTTAGCAAATTTTAGGGTAAGTATAATCATGTTTATTTTGGTATTTTTTCATGCAAGAAATGTGTTCATACACTTCAGACACTTCCTCCATCAGATGAATTCATAATACATGAAATTTAAATATGCCGTAAACAGGAGTTAGAAATTGGATAATGTCAGGATTATCCTGGTTTCTGGCAACCATAAAATATACAAATATCGGGGCAGAACTATTCAAAACAACAGAGTAGGATGCCTGGAGCCTAAAAGAATATGGTCTTTCAACAAAAAGTGTTTTGGTTTTATACTCCGTTTGTAGCTATCAATTCATTGCGAGTTTGTTTTATTCCACCTGGGTTAGGCTGCTACTAAACATATGAATCTTGCTCTGAACTTTGACATAGGTTGATACCCCGGCATGATGTTCACAATGACCTCGGTATCAAAAACAGCTTCGGACATGAAAAAGATTGAGGATCTCTTCTGTAGAGCAGAAGTTCCCAAACGGTTGTGCACAGTACAACTAGGATAACAACAGAAAAAAGAAATGGATAAAAAGGCAGATCAGAGAGATTTATATATTATAGGATATTTAAAGCACAGTGCATTATGAGAAGAAGCCAACAAAATCACTAGTTTGATAGTGAATGCTCTCAGTAGTATGCAAGTGATCCTCCAAGACCCTAGACAACTTTTAAGAGGTTCGTGGGGGTTGCAGAGTATGGGAACCACTGTTCTAGAGAACTTGTGCCTTTAAAATAATAGGCATGCGGCTTCACTTTAATACATGTAATAAACCTACAACATAGGGCATAAGAATACATTTTAGAGACAATCTTATATTAGAGCATTGCATATTATACTACAGCATGACGGAAAGGGTTAGGGAATAGGATAGCTAAACTGAATTGAATGGTTACAAATTGACGTTTGTATTTATTTTGGTTAACTTTCTAAAAACATTTTGCCCATTCTTATTAAGGCAAATTCTTAAGAAAAAAACAAAACAAAAAAACAACCTACTACAAATGGTCACTTCAGAATTCTCTATATGAAACAGAGGTACAAAATTCCAAAATATATCAGGAGAAAGGTATCCATGGCTCTTAAATTGTACTTCTGGTTTCTAAATACTTTGTAAAGTTATACTGTAAACAGTCATGAAATAAAGGGGAATCGAGGGTTCCTTGTTTTTAATATTAAAATACTATTTTAAATTGTGTATTTTTATATTTAAACATAATTTTATTAAAAAATCCTTAAACGTTTTTATTCACTGGAACCTTCAAAATAGTCCCTGCAAAGCTCTCCCCCTAAAGCAAAATGTATGCAATGTTTAACTAGTACTATATGTACTAGCCAATGAAAACCTGCGTCTCATTGGGTATAGACATTGTTCTAATTCAAGAAGTCCATTAAAGAAAAGAAACAACAAAAAAAAAAAAGAAAAATGGTGTCTCAGTGGCATTTTAGTAACATGCTCCTAAGAAACTCTGGGATTGGCTAGTACATCTAGCACTATAGAAACACTGTGTCAATGGAAAATTGTTAGTAAAAACCTTCCTTTAAAACACTGTCACTTTAAATATCAGTTAATTAACATGGAAGGTTTCTGGATTTTACGAGGAACATACTTTACCTGTGTATCTCTACTTTTATGTACTTTATATTAAGTACTTAAAAACTCTTTTTTCGGCGTAAAATCTTCCTAACTGGTTTCTCCCCTCTGCAGTTCATGAAGACAGTCTACTTATGAGTACACGGGTTGCCCTGTCTCATAGCAACATTCTGGAACATGCTACTTGAGACAGGTCACTGGCAGGCTAATTTGAAATAGTACACTTCACACTTGTGTATTCAGGAGCTGCATGAGCTACAGAGGGCTGATCAAACAGGTAAAAGTCATATGATTTTAGGTAGAAGAAAAAAAAAGAGCTTTCAAGCACTTCTTCATAAAATAAACATAGCATTAAATAGATACATAGGTATATTATATTCTTGGTGAAATGCAGAAACCTTCCTTTAAATATGCAAACAAAAACAAATTGTTTATTTTAACCTATAATGTGAATGGGTTTCTACTAGCTTCTGTTCCACTAAGGAACTATTAACTTGGTCAAAAACTGAAAATAACAGTCACATTTCCATTTATTTCTATGGGATATATATATATATATATATATATATATATATATATATATATATATATATATATATATATATATATATATATATATATATATATATATATATATATATAATGTTTTGCATTCGTTGAGATAATTTCTATGATCCCTTAGGAGCTCCTACACAGCATTTGTTCAGCGTTAATGTAGGTTTTCCGAAGGGAAAATCACTTATATTTCATTAAGAAAACAGATTTAAAGTTTGCAGTATTTAAAACATGCAAATTCAAAGGAATAATATAAATTCGGATATTTAATACTGAATGGTTATCAATTCAAATATTGCAAATTGTTAACAAGTATTGTATTATAATAATTTGCTTCCCTGCTTATCCACAAATAGAGTCTTCAAGCTATGTAAATTCTTTAGGTGGCAATGTCAATACAGGTTCAAAATAACTGGAAAAAAAAAAAAGTATTTTCAAATCAAAATATTTTCACAAAAAAAAAAACACTTTACAAAAAACTATCTAAAAATGTATATAATAATATCTGAGAAGCAGAGTGTGGGGCTCATTTTATCTTTAAATAACAAGGGGTATTAGGATATGGTACAAGGGAATAAATAATAATTATGTTTATACAAGTTTTATATTTAAATTAGATTTTAGGGAATTACAGTGACAAATATAAATATCTATGGAGTGAAACCACACCGAGGGCCTCATTCTATTATCGGCCGTAAATCGGCCGTAAGGCTGCGATTCCTTGCGGGGGTTCTGTTATCTTGCAATTCAATTATACGGCCCCGCAAGGATCTCCCCTTACGGCCGGCCGCATATCTTGGAACCGGCCGTAAGCTCAGAAATCTTTAAACGCAAAAATAAATTCAAGATGGCACTGTAAAGCTCTGTAAATGCTAGGGATCATAATGGGGGACATGAGGATTAATAGCAACCCCCTCTCAAGCTTGCACATCAGCCCAAATCCGAGTTTACATTAACTGTTTATTTTCCGGCCGCAGCGTGGGCGGGTCTGAGGTGCTCCAAGCCCTCGGGACTTTTTACATGGATATGTGACATAAATTAAAAAATAATTTATTTACGGATTTGAGTGTAGGGGAATGTTGTGCTATTTTTGCTTACACCTACAATCACTTTATAGTCTTCTCAAAGTGCAGGATGGCTTTATTTGGGCTATATTTCGTGCTTAATTGGTGCTAGCGGGACCTTTTTCCTGCAAGTAAGCTGCGGCTCACTTTTAGCCTTGCAGAGAGGGTTCCCGGAGCAATTGAATAGCAACCGGGATTTTCTTGCGGCCGAAACTCTTGCGGCCGTTTTAAATCAAAGGCTTTCCTCCGGCGCGAGCGGCCGCAAGGGATAACAAGGCGCCGGCCGCATGCCTGCCGGAATCCCCGGCCGGAGGGGAATAGAATAGCAGAATAGCTTGCGGCCGGTCCTTGCGGCCTCGCATCTCCTACGGCCGTTAATAGAATGAGGCCCCAACTGTTTAAACTTTCTCAACAATGGAATTTTTTTCTACTGAAATGCAAAGAGATTATACTAATTCTACAAAAAAAAAAAAAAAAAATCGCTAAAGTTTTGAAGCCACAGCGATTTTAATCTGTTATACCACTAGATTATATTGTTTTAATTGAGTGTTTTGCATAAAACAAAAAAGGTAGTTATTTGTACATGAAATAATTTGACCAAGAGAAAAAAAGTATAAATATTTTTTAGATCACACAAAAAAAAAAAAAAGCAGACAATTACACATAAAAACAATATCTGACACATTAGTTGTAAGGTGGTGCCTCTCATTTTTCCCCATTCATGGCCAGGTGTTGACCTACGATAAACCAACCACTCCCTGTAAGACATTTCTCGAAATCACCTACATATACAGTATGAATATTAATCGTTTGGATGGGATTAGGATGTTTGACAAGTAAAAAAAGACACGAAATGCATTAAAAAATAAAGGAGCTGTTTTAAAACCTAATATAACGACAAAATACCAAAAGCTGCTACGATTACCATACTTCAGATTTTAATGAAGCAAATAATTACAGCTACGTCAGCTCCAATCTCATAATAAAATGGAATTACTATGAATAATAAAAAAAAAAATAAGTAAATAAATAAATGATGGTGCTTCAAATGATACATTGGTCCCGTGTACCCATGGGGAGGGCAGGAGGGGAAATGATCCAGGAGAAAATTTCCCTACATTTTGTTGTTGCTGCTGTCAATCATGTTGATGAACAGCAAATAAATGAATAATCAATGATGGGATTTGATTTTACCATTATAAAATAAAGAAACCTATCTGCAAAATGTTAGCAGGTGAATTTTAAGACTCAGCAGCTATCAGTATAAAGTCAATGATGCAAACAGGCAGGTTAGACAGACTGGTAAACCTCGAAATTAAAGGGGTACTGAAAGAATCTTGCTACTCTCTATGGACAAACACTGTTTAAATACAGTTATATATACACTTTCAAAATCATATTTGCAACAAATAACTCATACGGCTGATAAAGTCTTATTTCACCTAAATAAAATGCCATCTTAAACTTAGCAGACAAGTGAAAAAAAGCCTCCATTAACAGTACACATAATATTCATAGTGTATCATGTGGCATCACAGTCCAATTAAAGTATCAGAACAGCAAAGCATACTAAGAATAGAGACAAATCAGTATGTGGTACACAACATATTAAGTGCTCTGATTTGTCCAACATACCAGCAGCAGAAAGGCTTTGTTTACTATTAATACAATGTGTTGTTACTTTATTAATTAGGTTATTATTGCTTATTTAGGAGATTAAAACAGGAGCATGTAACAATCAAACAATTGTGGATATTTCAAGATAGGTAGACGTCGTTTACAGAACACATACAATGGATGCTTATAATGTTCTTCAGGTGTGTCTGATCAAGAATTTCATTTTTAAAACAATAGTAACACAAACCCAGTGCCCAGCAATCCAAGGTGTAAGACTGGGGTCAGAGATCACATTTTTAATACTTTCCATGGGTGAACAAAAATGGCACTGAATATTAATATGCAAGGTTTTTTTCTCCATGCATCCATCAGGTGGCAATACAGATATCTAAGAGAAGAACATGTAACCCTGTCCATGCCAGATGGGCATGCAATGGGACCAAGGGGTTAAGTTGTGGCCACCCCCAAGCAGTTGACTTTTCAACATTTAAATTATGAATATATCAGGTGATGGACATTTTAAATTCCTTGAATGACAACATCAAGAAAGCAAAAATTTGGTTCAGAAAAAGACAATAAAGAAAGGAATTCACATCAGGCACAATTACTTGTGCCCTAAACCTAACATAGGCACGCTTACTTCATTAAAAACAAGTCAATGCTATATTTTGAGCCTTCTGTTGTATGTCTTGCATGAGTTGAAAGAAACTGTCCCAAGTTGTAAAGCATAGTCTTCAGTCTTATTTTTCATGTATTTGTTTAAATTTTTGCTAAAGCTCTTCTAATCATGATTTGTACATTCATCACAGGAAACCAGTCTTTGAAAGATATAAAAAGTTACGTGATGGCAGCTAAAACATCAATGCATAATGTTTAGATCAGTAATTTTCAACCAGGTCCCTAGAAACGTTTCCCAAGAATAAATACAGAGTTACTCAAAAATGTCATATGAATTGACAAATGAAAAAAAGAAAGCAAAAACAATGACATAAAAGAAAATATGAAATGCTGATTATATATATTTGTGGGCAAATTTGCATGTCCCAGCTCAGCTTCCCAGAATGCTGTGTAATAACTGTATTTCTCGGAACTCTGAGCTGGAAGCAGGTTTTTTGCCTTGTTTTAGACATTCAGATGTGAGCACAGATGTACTATTTATTTACTGTACTACAGTACAGTGGACGGCTTCTATCGCTCTTTTGCCCACCATATTATAAATGATTGTTGTGGTGAACTACCCACTCATAAAGTACACAACACAAGCTCCATGCTGATGATAGCCAGTAAGCTTGAAACAGCTGTACATGGATAGGATTCTCGGCTTGTGTAAAATCCAACCTTGGCTTTGGGTTAAAGCGGTGTAATACAGCATGCATAAGCTTAAAAAGGAAACCATGTTTGATAATGGCTATGTATTGAAGAGCGAGGCATTTGTGGGCACATTTGCATGTCCCAGCTCAGCTTCCCGGAATGCAGTGTAATAACTGTTTTTCTTGGAATTCTGAGCTGGAAGAAGGTTTTTTAACACAGATGTACTATTTATTTACTATATATATATATATATATATATATATATATATATATATATATATATATATATATATATATATATTACACTCACATATATTTATATATATGTACACACACACACACACACTTGTATGTAATTTATGCTTTCAGTACAAATAGCTCTGTTGAATTATTGCAGATTTAAGACAATGCTTAGGGTTCCCACAAAACTACATATGCTTGTTATGCAGCTCTACCATAAGAACAGCCTACAGACCACATGCTATGTTAAACTGAGAACACAATGTCAGATTTTGAAAACAGCCACTGTGTTCAGAGCTCTTTTACATGTAAGATACAAAGAAAAACAGCAAGTGACAAAGAAAATTTCTCTGGCATGCAAATCAGTTCTATTTCCAGACATTGTTTCCCTATACCAGACACAGCTGTAGCCACCCAATTTTAATACCCTAGGTGGTTATTATATCAGAAGGCAGAGCAGACTAATGCTTTAAGTTGGCCGGCTGCTCTAGGAATTAAGGAATTGTATTCAAATGGATCCTACACTACTAACAAAATGAGAAGCTAGCTTAATTCTACTCCAAAGGCTGCCTAATGTACATTTGTCATTTGTAATCTCCTCGTCCTTTGTATTAAATGGAAAAACCGTCACAAGAGCAATTGTTCCACACATGATATCTCCGTGCGCAGAGTGATGCCACGGCTCCTCAATTTATCCTGGCTGACGTATTTTAGCTATGTGCAATTTTTTCCCCCAGATTTTACCGACTTAAAATGCTTACGTGCCCTTAAGACATAGAGAAGAAAATGACAAAAGCTACACCAGAGGGCGAGATAATCTGGATTTTTTGTTGTGCTTATTTTGAGATTAGAAGACCAAATTAAACGTGAAACACCATTTTCCTTTTCGATTAAATAAATATATCCAAAAGTGGAAAATGGATTGCTTATGCAAAAGTTCACTAACTCTGATTTTAATAATATTTTGTTGATGTACACTATCCCAAGACACATTTTATCAACTATACATGTGTTACATCATGGGAAATTCTCTCCCCTTGTCAGTTTTAATTAGGGTGAATATTATGGGGATTTGTCTCTCTTAGAACATATATACTATGTAACTATAAAAGTGATTTGGGTTTATTAAGCACCTAACTAATTAAAACTAAACCTGACAATTTTCAACAAGACTTTAGATTATATTTAGGGGTTCATCCTAAAAATATTTAATTTCCATTGTTATATAAAAAAAGGCATTTTGTATTTGTACAGCAACACACAGAGATGTAGATTAGTTAATAATAAACATAGGAGATAACAAAAATGTTAATATGCCACTTGAAATATTGATTATATTCCTATTTATTAACAACAAATCTTAAATGGATATGAATGGTAAACATAATACTTAAACATGAGAAGAATTAGAAAAATGCATTAACAGTAAACTTGCGCAGGGATTTATATTTTTGTCTGTTTCAATACCCACCTTGGCCACAACTTTTATCTTTGTGCTAGAGTGTAAGGACTATGAATTTTTCCATTATGATATTCAAGTACTCAGATTAAGTAAATAAAATAAATGGAACTGTCCAAAAGCAATTGGTAAAATAAATCTACAGTAGAGACCCCTAGGGAATAATTAGCCCTCATTAGCAATGGTTGCACTCTGGCACAAAGACAAATACAAGGACTAAGTGGAGCAGTGTGACCTCTCAATGGACATTTTATCATTAAAAAGAGCAAGTTTTATCTGTGATAAGTTTTTAAAAAAACTTTCCTCACCAATAAAAAAATAAATAAAAAAAAGAATATACAGAGTTTTAAAGATGTTCAAAAAAAGCAAAATTGCAAGCACAGAAACACTGCTTTGTGGTGGCATAGACTTAAAGCGGATGAGGCTACTGTCAGAAATACAACGGTCAGTGTGGATTAATATATGGTCCGGGGACTGGGTCATTCGGAAATTCATGGGCAGAATATGAGAGACATTCAACCCCAATGTTGCCATTGCCTGTCTCCTGCCATCATTCCACAGTCATTCTATATAACAAATAGGTACAATCCCACTAGCCTTGGTAACACTCTTGGGAGCTATTAAATGTGTGTTCAGGAATAAGAATCTAGATAAGAGTAACTACTTGAGAGATACCTCAATACTACTTGTACCACATAAGCAGGCATTACCCCAGATATACATCATTAGGAGATGAGGGTTGTTCCATCACAGCCATATCTAATGGTCATAGTCTTACTTGCAAGATGCCATGGCCATAAAATACCTTCGACAGCCTGATTTATATTTTTTTGGGTGGGGGGTAAGTACATGTTAATAAAGGGGGTGATGATTCGTAACAATAAATGGGTATACAAGTTATTCTTCAGAAACAAATATTAGGAAGGTTATGTTACAATTTTCCTTAAAATGATAAAAGGTCATAATAAAGTGATACACAGCAGCGATTACGGATATGGTATAATTAAAAACTACTGGTAATAACAAGCACATTATAATGTTAATAAAAAATAGCATTTTCCTACAGTAAATATTGAAGTCTGTGGTCAGTTGGCCTTTCTGATCACCTCAGAAAGATTCTTTAGTAATGGGTAATCACTGGCATTCAGCACAGATAAGCCCACGAGGCACTAGTCCATTGTCTTCCATGCTCTATGTGCAGGAGACTGCATGGCAGACAGTAGACCCAATGCCTCATTGGCTTATCTGGAATTAATGCCAATGAGACCTCATTAACAAGAGAGGAGAAACTCTTTTTGTGGGTACACACAAAGTCTTCTATGTTTTATTTTTTTATAACATTCAATTATTCACCACATATTTTAAAAACCTATAGGTGATATCATGAAAACAGGGGGCAAATGATGTGTGCGTGTTATACGCCGATATTCCCTCCCCCCTCCTCACCCTCAACCCCCCTCCTCATTCTAAGCCCCCCTCCTCAACCTAACACCCCCTCCTCAACCTAAGGTATTTAGGGGGGTTAAGGTTGAGGGGGGGGGGGTTAGAATGTGGAGGGAGGTTGAGGATAGGGGGGTTGAGGTTGAGGATAGGGGGGTTAAGGTTGAGGATAGGGGGGTTGAGGTTGAGGATGGGGGGGGTTGAGGTTGAGGATGGGGGGGGTTGAGGATGAGGATGGGGGGGTTGAGGATGAGGATGGGGGGGTTGAGGATGAGGATGGGGGGGTTGAGGATGAGGATGGGAGGGTTGAGGATGAGGATGGGAGGGTTGAGGATGAGGATGGGGGGGTTGAGGATGAGGATGGGGGGGGTTGAGGATGAGGATGGGGGGGTTGAGGATGAGGATGGGGGGGTTGAGGATGAGGATGGGGGGGTTGAGGATGAGGATGGGGGGGTTGAGGATGAGGATGGGGGGTTGAGGAAGGAGGGTGGGGGGTTGAGGAGGGGGGTGGAGGAGGGGGTTGAGGAGGGGGGTTGAGGAGGGGGTTGAGGAGGGGGTTGAGGAGGGGGTTGAGGAGGGGGTTGAGGAGGGGGGTGGAGGAGGGGGTTGAGGAGGGGGGTGGAGGAGGGGGTTGAGGAGGGGGGTGGAGGAGGGGGTTGAGGAGGGGGGTGGAGGAGGGGGTTGAGGAGGGGGGTGGAGGAGGGGGGTGGAGGAGGGGGGTGGAGGAGGGGGGTGGAGGAGGGGGGTGGAGGAGGGGGGTGGAGGAGGGGGGTGGAGGAGGGGGGTGGAGGAGGGGGTTGAGGAGGGGGTTGAGGAGGGGGTTGAGGATGGGGGTTGAGGATGGGGGTTGAGGATGGGGGTTGAGGATGGGGGGGTTGAGGAGGGAGGATGAGGAGGGAGGTTGAGGAGGGGGTTGAGGATGAGGAGGGAGGTTAAGGTTGAGGCTTTTGCTTCAAAGTTCTTTATTTGAAAATTATTTTTTTTCCCGAAATGTCCTTCTTAAAATGAGGTGCGTGTTATACGCCGATAAATATGGTATGTAATGAGTTAAAAATTGCTCTCCCACTGCTGCATGCTGACGGGGTAGGGAGTCATGGGCTAGTGTAGGCACCCCATGTGGGTGTCAACATAATCATTAGAGTGATTTTTAGATATTAATAAAAATAAAAAAGTTTTATGAAATGTGCTGCATACATAAAGGATGGGTTTACTGGAAGGACTGCAGAATTCTATTAACCCATGGAACTTAGAGATGCAGCTTAGATATGAAATTACTTCAAGGTAAGTAATACAATGAGCGTTTCAAACAAATCTAGAAACTAAGAAAACATTATCTAATTTAAAAAAACATTTTGTAATTATTATTACTTTTGCTTTTTTCTAAAAACCCATTTAATTTCCTAGACTGAATCAGAAAAAGAATTGAAAAACTTGAAAAGCAAATTACAAAATACAACCTCAAATATTTATTTTTTATTTTTTATGTTTCTACCATTTTTTAGAATTATACCATCACCATGCCAATAACAGACAATATAGTAAACTTCTTTTTTCATTTGAACATTACTTATATATGTAAATATTCCAAAAACTAGGACATCCCCATATCTAAAAGTACAGCAAACCATCGCTGGGTGATCCCGAAATTTTAAATAATAAACATTTTAGCTACATTGTATATGGCCACATACAATCACGTTTTTCCTTGCCTTAAGTATAACTGTACAACACAAACATTCAGCCTTATTAAATTGCAATTCGGCCAATTTAAAAGGGCTCTATATAAGCACATAGCATATATATATATGTTTTTTATTAAGCCAGGAGAGAGAGAGAGACACACATATATATATATATATATATACACACACACACACACATAAAAATATATACATATATCAATTTATTTCTATGCAAGTAATCTTTAAAAGCATATTTTAGAAATAAGTCTTTTTTTTAAACCAGGGAATAAAAATAAATTAAGAGAGAAACTAGCTTGCATCATGCAATAGAATTTGTGAATTAAATAGATTTGGTACTTCAGTGATAAACAAATTATGCATTGCAGAAAAGCATTTTTAACAAGTTATAGTAAAGAAAGATTGTAGAAAACTATTAATATGCATACTGTACAAAAGTAGTTAAATCAAGTTGTCTTCGGTAACTCCATAATCCTAAATTTGCCTTGATGGAAAATGTTTTGTTGAAACAGAGTTTAAGTAGGGTAACTATGTTTCTTACAGTATAATTCATGTTTACAAGCCAATGCCCATAATAAAATTCAATAAATATAAGCCACTTAAACACAATGGAAAGTAAAGGGCACAGTATAAACTACACACACACGATTTTATTGGCATTGTATTAAAAAAGAAATTACTTTGAATAAATGTTTTTTTCAGTTTATTATAGTAGCTATATACCTATCTTAATCCAGCTAACATGTATTTTAAACTTCCAAATTGTATTAAAAAAAAAAAGTTAGCTTATAAAAAAAAAAATAATAATAATTTCTCCATATTTCAATTCAAATTTGGCAACGGTTTACCGTCTTTTGTTATATTTTTATGGAATACCAAGTTACCAAAATTGCAAAATAAGTGTTTGACATTGAAATGGATATTTCTAGAAAATTGTCATGTACCAAGCCCCAACTCGTGTTCATCATGAAAGAAGAAGAAATATTACTAAATGCTAAAGTCTTATTATTCAGTCTACTCCTTTGTCTTATCCCCTTTCTGCGCTAAGCTATATTCCTGATGTGAAATAAGCCTCAAAAGAATCCAGCCAGATGTAGAATGTATTTTATTTGTGCCTGGTTAAAATTTGCCAGGAAACTTACTGACACTTGATTGAAGATTGATTCTCTTGAAGATTCTATAGAATAATATTTGTAAATAAGACAATGCAAAATACTACATTTGAATTAATCATAACCTTATGAATGTTAACCAGAACATTGGAATGTAATACACTCCACACTTTTGTAGGGAACAACAAGGTTTTGGTGAGAAGCTTATTACTAGTTTTCTCAGGAGTCTTAGATGTACTGAGATTGTGGGTCAACAATACAAAGAAAAAACCTATATAATGTTGATTTTAAAACCTAGATAAACACCCTACAAAATTGGGCTAATTTCTCAGCTCAGCTGACATTTGACAAAGGAGACAATCTCAAGAGCTCAACTGAAAACAGCCCAAATCCTTGCTTTCATAGTGCCACCACTCCTCTCCTATCTCTGTTGTTGTTCTTCCCTATTTACTGGTATCTTCCCTTTAAGTCAGCAGTAATCACTCCCCTGCTTAACACAATCATTTTTGTTGTAATAGTTACAGAATCATCTCTCTCCAACCCCTGGAAAATGCTGGAATGCTTCTTCCACTATTGTCTAATGGGCTTCCTAATGTGAAATTCACTATCACCCATTTCAATCTGTCTTCATGCCCTTCAATTCCAGAGACATTTTTTGCTCACTGGCAAACCCAGAGTCATCTATAGAGGCCCTGATGTCTACTATTGACCAATTGTAGTACCCTCTCAGGCCTCTGCCTGAACCTTGACAAAAACGGAAGCTCTCAGCTTAGGTCCCCAGAAACCCTGAATCACCTAAAAATCAACCTACAATTTAATTTGGCCTACTTTCCATATAAAATACCCTGGTGTTAATATAACGAACACAATATCAGACCTATACAAGGTAAACTATCCTCCTCTACTCAAATCCTGAACAGACATGAGTACTTGGTCTAGATCGCACATTTCTTGGATGGGCCGTATTGCCTCGGTCAAAATGAATGTCTTACCTAGGCTTCTTTACTTATTTAGGACCCTGCCTATCCCAATAAACAACAAAGAACTAATTCATTTTCAAAAACAAGTTTTTAAATTCATTTGGAGGAATAGGCCTCCCAGAATAGCAAAAAAAGATTATGTTTCAGCACAAATCAAAGGGAGGTTTATCTTGTCCTAATTTTTCCTACTATTTTAAAGCAGCACAACTGCCATCCATACGTCTCACCCATTCTACCAAAAACCAGCATAGCTGGATATTTATAGAAAACTTCCAAATGGCCCCTTTATCCTCGGGGGAAATCTTATGGTCCCCTTACCCTAACTCACTCAAGACCAATTTCCTGAACCCAATGATCAACCTTACTTTGAAAACCTGGAGATGGGCCAAGTACGAATACCAATTAGCTCAAACTCTTTCACCTCACACTTCATTATTCTCCCGTTCGACCATGCAAGTCACCTCAGCAGCTTTAAAAGCTTTTTGGACTTCTCTTAAAATTAGATAGGGTGGGATCATGGTTCATGAATAATCACATCATGTCTTCAGATCAAATGCGACAAGACTTTAATATCCCCAGACAAGAACTCTTTAACTACACTAAATTTAGACACTGGGTTACTACAATATATAAAACACATTGCTTACCCAAGGCCTCCTGGTTAAATCGTAATTTGTAAAAATGTACCCCTATCCAAAGGGATCCTAGGGTCCCTATACAAAAATTGTACCACTCCTCCAGATAATCAGAGGCCTTCCATCATGTTGAAATGGGAGTTGGATCTGAACCAAACATGGGACAATAAAAAATGGACAAAGGCCTGCTCGAACCTTACTAAAGGTTCGATAAGCTATATCCTCTTAGGAACCTCTATAAAGATCCTTCATAGGGCTTATATGACCGACGAGCAGATGTACAAAACCACTTCCAAGGGGAATGACAAATGCTTCAGAGGATGCCAAGCACCGGGTGATTTCCTCCACACATGGTGGCTGTGCCCCATAGTTCAGGAAGTCTGGTCTAAGACTGTTAAACTAATATCGAAACTATTTAAGATTACCTTGAGACCAGCTATTGCCACTTGCCTGCTGGGTATTCACTTTACTAATCTGAACTCACAGGGTAATAAACTGGCTCAATTAATTATGCTGACAGCGAAAAACATTAATCGCCAGGTTTGGGAAAGATAGTCTTAATAGATTCCAGGATGTAATCTATAAAATTAATGATATCTTTATAAATAAAAGGATGACCCATATCTTATTAGACTCATATCCTACTTTCTTCCGTATATGGGAACCTTGGATGGAATCGCCGGAGTGTATTTAAGGGGTGCCTTGAAATCAAGGAGCTTCTTGAAGATCTTTTCCCAGTCTTGGCGGAGAATGAAAACAGGAGCGGATTAGAACAAGTGGCCTCGGAGATGAAGCTGGGATGCTTGGACATTCATTACCTCATGTGGGTTCAATTAAAAGGTAGTACTGGGAGATGATTGCGCCACCATGGACCCCTCCACTTCCCACCCTTTTTTTCTTTCTTCCCTTTATTTTTCTATCCTCTATTCCTCTATTCTATTCTTTTTAGTTTGTTCATTCAAATTTTCTTTTTCTTCTCTGGTATGAACAGTTAAAGTTTAACGCTAACCCTTGTATGGAGTACTTGGGAAACTTATCAGTTCAATCGAATTCATAACTTTTTGATCCTTCCAGTGTCCTCAATGCATAAGAAGCTTTCTAAAGGCATGGCGTGTTCTAAGTATGCTGCAATTTTTGCTGATTAGTACGAAGCCTTATACATTGTAATGTTGAAGGGTAAAAATATCACAGAAAAACAAAAAACAAAACTGTAAAATAGTTAGGACAGTATTTTGTTGCTGCAAAATTGTTCAAGATATGCAACACGGCTTTCTCAATGATGAATATGAGAAACACATTACCTTACATATTTTTCTGTTATATTAACCTTTTGTTACTTGTGGAGTTCTATATTTCAATATTGTAAAAATTCTTACGATTTGTCCTTAATAAAGAACAATGAAACAAATTCTAGAGTCTGCTCTCCTGTTCAGAACCACTTGGCTGAAATATTCCATTCTACTCCAGCCTTATCTATCAGCTGCTGTCGAGGCAGTAGATAATGCCATCCTCCAGTCATCTCTTGCCGAAATTGGCATTGTGGGCACCCCCTTTGCGTGGCTCCAGTCATATCGGACTGGTTACAGTAGTGGTGGCATTCAATAATTCAACTATTCTGTTGGTACACCTAAGGGATTTGTCCTAAGACCCTGTTTTTTCTCCCTTTACACCTGCCCCCTGGGAGCCGTCATTTCCTCCTCAACTTTTTTTTGGCACTTACTTAAGGTCAACACTCAGATCTCATTTTCCTTCCTTACATTGACACCCGATTAATCAGCTTGCATCTCCACTCAATCCTGCATGGTATATCACGCTATACTTAATCTCTCGAAAAATTACATCCTATACTTTCCTTTACCACACCCCACGGTCTCTTACAGTGTCCGCTAATCTTGACGTCATCTTCAATTATACCCTCCCACTGATTAATCATATATCCTTGGTCACTTGCTCCTGCCAATTCCATCTCTACAATGTCTATAAAATATGCCCATCTATCACTTCAATGAAAATCCTAATTCACTCTCAAAATGCAGCTGTCTAAATCATATTTAATGTTCCATGCACAACTCACAACTCAACTTCTCTTATTACAACCCTAATGACTTCCTGTTTACAACTTTTATGTTTTGGAAATCCTAAGCCTTGTCTGCAAATTCCACATGGCCATGTTCCTTCATATCTTGCCTCACTTCTCTCACTATGCGCCACAATGCTCCCAATGATCCAAAAGCCTCTCATCCCCACTTTTTGCACAAGCCTGCATCACTGGAAGAATATCTTACCTTCAGAGATTTGCAAAGCTTATGGGGCTGTCTTATGTGAAGATCCACATCCTGTCTCTTTCCAACCCTTATACAACTGTCTCACCTTGATCTTCCCTCTTGCTCTTTGCACTATTTCAGGAACAAACCCAAACCTCTCTGTATGCATTATCTAGTATGTTTGTTGAATAAAACGTAATCCTCTATATTGCAAATAAATTATGTATAGATTTATTACTATTTAAAAGAGCCTGGACTAAAAACGTGCTACATACAAATGTAAAAAAATATGCTAAAGTCTATATGATCTAACTAAAAAAAAAAAAAAAAAAAATCAATAATGGGCAAAATGTTTTGCTAACAATACAAAACAACAACATCCTTAACACTTTTAGATGCAATTCACCTTTAAGCAGAAATCCTAACAAACTTTTTCAGGAGGGTATTTTCTTGTGAACTAGGATTTTCCTAAAGAGGATATCAAGGTGTTTTTCCAAAACAAGATTATTTTTTTAAATTTATGAAAACTAAGCCCAATTTTAGAAGCAGGTTCAGTCTATGGTGAAGCCTTGGTAAACGTAGTGGGTTGAGCGGTTATATATTCAGCCCAGTGGGATAAGTAGGGGCTGGATGTGGAAGGTAGGAGATAGAGTGGAATGGTTTTTGAACACGCTACAATCCCACCACAACATGGGGTGGGAGCTCCATGGGAAACCATGGCTTCTTAAGCACTGCAGGTAAGGAGGCAACTCATCTCTTTTATTATTATTTGCCTATCCCATTTGAAGGAATTCAAGGACCCGTCTTATGATTATTAATGGCGCAAGTCCCCCCAAAAATGGGTTATATTAACTTTAATATAAACAGGGCTGGTAGCAAGCTTTATTGAATTGCTTGGATTGATTCATTAGTTGTAGTTATCTACAGAAATTATATTCCTTATTCCTTTAGCGAGTTTTTGGTTGGTTAATCAATTGAGGGTAAAACAAATACGTGCGAAATGTTGATGCCAGACTGAATTGGTTAAAGGACAACTGAAATTCAATATTTATAGTATGTTTTTTTTTGACAGACTACACTACAGAATGCATACAAATAGCCTCAATTTAATATTATATGCAAATATTTTCTAAAACAGGAGTAACCACTATAATGCTTGCTTAGCTTTTACGGCATTCTTGATGTTCTTAAGGTTTTAATTACATCTGTTAAACACTGCACGAAGTCTGTAGCATTGTCACAACTAACTGAAATCTTATCTGAATCTCATTGGACACACACACACATTATATATATATATATATATATATATATATATATATATATATATATATATATATATACACATACATACATATACATACAGTACTGTGAGCAACTATTGCGGCTGTTAACAGTTCATAAATTAAGGGTGGCAATTATTTTACTTTATAAAAATAATTCTATTATCAAAACAACTTCTTTAAAACAGTATGTTCTAAATATGGGACTTCACTGGTCAAGCAAATAAATATGAAGGACATCGTACAACTACTTTTCATTTTTCAGCTTTAAACATGTCAGCAATTATTTACACTTGTTATTTATGAGAAAAAGAAAATTATAATTATATACCTTTTTTTTTATTCTTCAACAGAAAATTCTATGTATTCATTTCTCATTCCCACTTCTGTTAGTCCCCTTGTACTGTGTACCATTCCTACTTACTACCAGCCTTTCTTTAGCAGACATAATCATGTATTCCACACGTGCCTCTCAGATGCTTCAGTGATGCCTTGAACAAATGCAGTCATAAGTTTTGCACGGTAGGACATTCATTACAGAGGTAACAACATCATCAAGTTTCCATGAAAGCAATTAATTATGTGAATGTAGCTGCTGCTTTTGCAGTAGTTAGTGTCTTCCAGAGACGACGCATCAATTCTTCACGCTGCTTGGCACTCCGCTAGTAAGCGCACGTTTCTACATGATAATAATCTCTTCTTCTATATCATGAAAGCATCTGTTCACCCATTTTATTTTGCAGCTGCATCCCTAACCCATTTTGCGATATAAGTGTTTAAAATATATTGCAAGGCAGAAATAAAAATGGCTGCCTCCATTTCACGAAAAACAAGAATTGGCTAACCTGAGATTTCCTTTTACAGAACCTGTAAATCTTCAAATTTACAATATATAACCTTATTAATCCTCGGTGGAATCAAAGTAAATGAATATGATGCTGCAATGTCATAAACTAAAGCATATGCCTGTTGGACAGTGGCATTGAAGGGCCAGTTGCAGCCATGTTGGTTATCAAAATGGCAGACATATTTAGATGGTAGTGGTGAAAAGCCACTGTTTTCACATGAAAGAACAGCCCTATGGACGGAGTAATTCAAAACACTGTGCTGAGAATCCATTGTTTCAGCACAATTGGCATCCGATTTACAGATCTAAGAGGCCTATGCCTCAGATAGCTGTCAGTGTTACATGGTAGCTGTCACCACTCTCAGCTGTCAAAATTATATAGAATATCATGTTTTATTCATCTAAAATCCATGCAAGTTCAAATTACCTCATTTCAATTTCAAAACACACATATATACAGTTCTTGTGTTCTGCTTGGCTTTATAACCGTTCATAATGCAGTAAGCGAAGGCAGTGTATGGTTTTAGTTCTAGTTTCAGAAAAACGACAAAATATGATTTTTTGCATCATTACATTATAAGCTTCAAGCACAAAAGGTCCTGGCTAGAAGAAATAACAGTTTATTACTGGATGATCAACATTTTGGGCTAACAAGACGACATCTCATGTCATCCCGAGATCACATATATTAATGTGGGTGGATGTCTTCTACACAATCTCTGCAATGGTTATAGAGCAATCAGGGAAATGATGCAGGAAGTAGTGGCACAAAATGGCTTCTTCAACTGCCTTTACATGAAGGACATTGTTTTTTGGGATTGACAAATAAAAAATAAAAATAAATAATTGAATAACTTGAGGGGAGATCTGTTATTGGAGGTAGTATTTTATTGATATATTTTGGCGGTTCTTTTTTGCTGGGGATTATATTGGTAACTCAGGGGAAAGTTTTTAGAACTAATGTTATTTTGGTAGGATAATCTGTCCCTCTATCAGTATCCCAAATGATTAATGATATTCCATAATAAAGTAACAAAGTGCAGTCACACACAGAAAGGCAGTTAACAAACCACAGACTAGGAATAAATCTTACACACCAGAAATGTTAACAAATGTGATTAATCTTTTCAGTATGATAGTCAAGTAAAACATGGATTTACAGGTACCCACTATATTAAATGTTTGTAAAATAAATATACAGCCAGAGGTGCTATTGCAAGTTTAAAAGTAAAGATCCAAGCCTGCTGAAGTAATTGATCAAGGTAGTATGGCTAATGGCTTCTGTGCATACACACATACATACAGTTAAGTGATACCTATAAGTACTACTATTTAGTGAAACATTATTTAAGTCAGTCTGCCCTTAGGACCTCTCCCTTTCTTCATCATTCTCACCAGTTTTTCTTTTATTCTCAAACTCTTTATCACTTTCTTTCACCCGGTCTAATTTTGAAACAAAAATCTTGCATTCTCCATTATATCATTGGCTTGACCCACCTTTTTCAGTCTATATCCCTCTAACTTTGACTTTTCTCTCCATTATGAAATCTAAAAAAAGTTTCATGGACCAGAACCAGTCAACTGAGCAAACGTGGAGGACCATTGATGTAGACATCAGGTTCCCTGGTGGTTCGGTGGTTAAGATTCAGTGCTTTCACCGATGTGACCTGGGTTCCAGTCAGATCACACGACCCTGAAGCCAAGCAGGGTTGGGCCTGGTCAGTTCTTGCATGGGAGACATCCTAGGAATACCAGGAGCTGTACTCTGTGGCCCACTGGAGAAGGAACTGGCAACCCACTCCACTGCCAAGTGGATCAGCAGGGTATGTTGTGGTCCATGTTATCACAGAGTCGGACACGACTGACGACAAACACATTGTTGTAGACCTTGTACTAGTTAGAAGCTGTGTAAAGAATGGCTGCTAATATATTAAAATAATTTATGGGGATGTTTGTTTTTAGGTTGGTACACATTAAAATGGAGATATTACTAGTGATCTACAAAAACATGATCACATTGTATCTACAGCTAATTGTTCTCAAGGATAAAAGCAGGTAGCCTATATAATAAGTTATGCTTTCTGGCATACATATATCTCCCTCATCACAACACACAGATGTGTGATCAAGGGTACAACATATTTTCCTTGCATGATCTTCAATTAATACATAGTGTATTACTTAATCTAAATTTCCCTGTTTTTACCTTTTTCTAATCACTTGCCACTTATATCAGAAACACACATTACATGGAGTCATGCTATACACATACAAATTTATTTTATTTAAAAAACAAAACTTGTTTTCCACACCCCCAGTGCTACTTACATAGGCACAGTGTACCTACCAATAGAAACACTGCATTTGGGTATGGATTTTAAAACTTTGCAAACCTTCAAGCCAACAGGAACACAATGCAGAGATCAACACAGCAATGTTGGACTCTTCCTTGCTTCCCTGTTCAGAGGACTACACAGCCCATGATGCCTTGCTGCACAACTGCCACCACATATTAATACAATGTATTACCAGCCTGTGGCCAAAACCAACTATGAATTTTAGCAGAGATTTCTAGGGGTTTAATTTTGTTAATTTTTTTTTACGCAAGAACATGTTTTCATGCACTACTGATTCTCTTCTATCAGATGCATTCATAATCCAGGAAACTTAAATATGCCTTTAAGAAAGATTTCAACATAATTAAAAGTATGTAAACTATTCAAATTATGATGGTAAAAGAAGTAACAAGAGAAATTAGAAAACAAATATTACCATTCTTCCATGATAGTACCGTCTACTCTGGTAAAAGGGTAGCCATTTTTTTCTCCAGTGTCACACCCATTAAGTTTTGAAACTGCTTTGGATTGGCTGGCAAATGTATTTACAGATGCTTGGTTCAATTACTTCACCTGACACAGCCCGTTTATACAAAAACAATGTTACTATTCAACTTGTCATAGTTCTAAGCAACAGAAAGGCAATTACTACTAGAGCACATTTACAGTTAAAACAGTTAAAAGGCTCTGTGACCCATACAATTTGGTCTGTTTTTAACTTGAACATCAAAAACCATAATTTTAATGATTCACTCAATATGAGTTTGGAATAATATTAAAGGACCACTGTAGTGCATTTACAAGTAAAGCTCATATGTTTGTATGTTGGGCATATACTAAAAGAAAAAGCAGATTAAAAACAGCATGCTGTATAAAATAAATGTTACTATTTTATTTTTTACTTTTTAATGCTTCATTTTTCTCTCAAGCACACCTGCTTATCTCGACTTCACTGTGCCTTATCAAGAGCCAATGACAGCTCTGTCTGGAAGCTGAAATAAAAAATAAATCAGTCTGACCAAACTAGGTTCTGGTTCAGGCTGGGCATACTTAGTAACATGGGTGGCTATGATGGCTCCTTCACTGGGCAGGGAATATGGGTGGCAAGCAGGCACAATAGAGCTGTTACCTCTGTGTAAGCAGTGGGGGCTATTCTGTGCAGAGACTTGTCTGGCATGTCAACTCTGACCTGCCCTTTGGGGAGGATACAGACTGATAAGTTTCAGGAGAGTATTAAGTGGTGGGTGGCTTTCTTTTTGTGTTCTGATCCAAACTTCCTTCCCTGCTGCCATGCTGAAAATGTGAATTACAAGTGCTTTACAGTTGTTCTACACATCAAGTTGCCAACAATAAAGAAAGCAACAAATGCATGAGGATCCGGGAACATGAGTATAAATTTTAAGAGAGATGGCTTAGAAACGCATATTAAAAGATTTTGGTCAGTATCCTACCAGTACATGTAAATGAGCTGGATTATGAGTGCATCTAATAGAGGAGAATTAGTAGTGTATGAAAACATACCAATATAAGCATTTAAACACTTACCTTGAAGTTAGCAAAATATATTTTAATTTCTGTCAGTTGAAACCAAGGGTTAACATCCTCCAAACCCAGGCTAAACTGGAATGCAATCTGAAAAATTGTTACAATCTGGCAGTTGCTGTTTTTTTTCCCCCTCTCTGCCTGACTCCTTATGGGCAATTTCAGATGTGATCCCACCAACCATCATTTCCTTTAGAGGTCACACACTGTACCCTACAGGGTACACTTTATGTAAGCTTCCTAGGGGTGTGCACATCCACATATCAGTATCTAGCATATAAATATGTAAGTACATTCAACTTTTCAATATAATACATATTTTCTACCAATCAGTAGCGGTTTATTACGAAACATTTGAAACCCAGCTCACTTACATATCCCTTTAAAAGGAGCAATCTAGTTACAAAACAGTAAGAATGTTTCTACCAATTATAAAATAAAGAATTGGGCTACAAATGTATATACCTGCTAACCTGCTTCTACAGGTTGGAGCACACTTATTTATACTTTCAGCTACAACTTAAGGAAATATGGCAATCCTTAGTATTCCCAAAAGAAAAAAAAAATGGAGATCTCATTACATTTATATGAAAGGATTATTTACTTGAAAAAAAAATATCTTAGCCCATTATCAACCAAACTTCTGAAAATATTTTAACTAGGGTTCAAAAGTGGCCTTTGACACTTGTTTAGGGTGCAATTAATTCAGCAAAATGAAACAGGATAGATATATATATATATATATATATATATATATATATATATATATATATATATATATATATATATATATACACACACATTTACAGTAAACCTACTGTAGACAATCAGAACAAAACAATTTTTTTAGCTTTTATCTCCCTTTTCTCACCTTCCAAGCAGCAATATCCAGATATATAATAAAAACAATAGATTTAGTACTGTTTTTTTTAAACACCTATATTTTCCCATCTCGTGCAGATGTCATATTCTTTGTACAGGTTAGCAGTGACACAAAGCCGCACATTAACACTATAATATCATACAATAGGAATTCTAATTTCTGTGTTAGATTCAGGACACTTAAGATAACAAGCTGTGTGAGTGTACATAAAACCAGTGAAATAAAAGTCCACATTTGCCTAAATAAAGCCTTAAGGTTGAATAGTATTTCTCTGTGTGGGAGGAAATGTGCCTTTTAGCTATTTAATTCAGCATTGTAAAAAAAAAAAAAAATTCTTCCAAGCATAAGCCATTTTAAGAACCTCCTTTGTATCAAAAGCTGATTGACATACTGAATACATCAGGCTTGATAGTCTGTGTTATCAAGGGAAAGAACAGATTTAACAACGTTATCCCTGGTGCAAAAGTAGAATTACAATTTAAATGAAATTTCTGTTTTAGTACTTTGGAAACTGTTTAAGTTTGATGCAGGAGAAGGGTTAAAAACAAATTAAGAAAATATACAAACAGAACAATACTGCAGTCTCTGTACAGTCCATCCATCTCCTTGGAACTACTAAAGGGATTTAAAGGGATATATAAGTGAGCTGGGTTATGAATGCATCAGATAGAAGATAATTAGTAGTGTATGAAAACAGGGGTTATATAGAAAAGCTCAGTTTACTTACAAAGTTATTTGCACAAAAGTCAAATCCAGTGGTTCACACCCACAGGACGCTTACATAAGCCGGGTACACACAGGAAATACAGCAGTGTGCCCACAGAAAATACAGCAAGATACATATTTTGACCTTTCTGGTACAGATCACAGGAAGTAACTGTTGCAGTTCTTGTACTGAGCACATGCCAAAAGCCACTGAGGTGAAGAATGATGCAATGTGTTATCCTGATTCTGAATGTTATGCTAATTAAGGTGGAGTTTTCTAGTGGTGTACACAATAAAATGCAAATGCCCCAAAACATAGGAAATTTTGCTAATTTCAAGGTACGCTAATTAAGGTTTATTTTGGGATGTTGTCGTGCAAACATTTTTTTTCATACACTACTAAGTCTCCTCTATCAGTATCAGATGCATTTATAACCCAGCTCACTTGCATATACCTTTAAAGATATGTGAAGTAATGTATCCAACAATGCTACTTTTAGAATAGGTATGAATTTAAATTGTATTTTTATACAAGTGTAGATGTATAGATATGTACATATGTTTTTTTTTCATGGCTATATAGCTACTTGTCTGTATGAGAAAAGGTATTTATATTTATTGCATCTCTCTTCTTGCTGGCACCCCTCCATTATATATGGTTTCCTGTGACTTGTTTTATTTACTTCTGCCCCATTTCCTTGCCTCCTCTATTATAAATCTTGATATTCCTAGATATTGTGGGTTTATTGGTTTTAACTCTCTACTGTGGTTTAAGGTCTATGTGACTTGAAGGATTATGAAACACACTTTTTGCATACACTTAAAAGGGCATATTTTAGACAATATTTTTCATGAAAAAAAACTTTTGTTAAATAAAATCTGTTAAAACTTCATTGAAAAATTAAGAGTACTCGAGACAGAAGATCTCATTGGCAGACAAGTATGACTCTTACAGCTAAATTTGTGCTTATTTTCTGAGATGGGCAAACCCTTTAGGACAGTTAAACATCTGAACCAGCTTATTGACACATTAGCAAATACTTCAGCAGCTCAGAAATGTTTCCCCGTCCCTTTGGGGAAAAAATAAAATAAAATGAGTGGTGTACTTCTTGAATGTTCATCCTGTTTAATGTCTTATTAATAAGAAAGTAGCAATAATATATATATATATATATATATATATATATATATATATATATATATATATATACACACACACACACATCACATATATAGTTGTGAGCGTACAGGTCGTTGCTCACGCTTGCGGGCTCGCGTAGCGAGCCCGCGGCCCTCGCGAAGCGAGGGCCGTGGCTCGCGAAGCGAGCCCGCGGCCCTCGCGAAGCGAGCCGCGGGCCTCGCGAAGCGAGGTCACTGGGCAAGGGCCTCAGTTGCTGGCATGGAGCGCCGAAGGCGCTCCATGCCAGCAACTGAGGCCCCTCGCGAAGCGAGGGACTCAGTTGCTGGCGAGGTCACTGGGCAAGGGCCTCAAACCCTCGCAAACTTCACGTCGCTACTCAAAAAACACGACACACAAATTACGACACTCGCTAAATTTTACGAGGAACGCAAACAACGTACGAAACACGTTACCACACATTACGACCTCGCAAACATCGGACGCATCACGCCGACATACAAACATTTAAAACACAATACATACACACAGCACATACATAAAAACCTTACCTACACCAAGAGGGAGCACCCAGGACCTCAAAAATGCAACTTAGACCTCGATTTTACTCGAAATAAAAGACTTTTGAGACTAAAAAAAAATCGAAGCGACAGAAAAAATGGCTGCCGAACAAAACGAAAACGAGGCTACAGCACTCTAAACTCGCAAAACACCACAACAAACTCGCAAAACACCACAAGAAACTCGCAAAACGCCACAAACCACCTACGGATATTCATACCACACAGTGCACACATTCAGCATGCTTACACAGCAGCTCCACACCACTAATGCTGCAGCAACATCAACACAGATTGCCAGCTCTTCATCACAATGCTTCAAAATAGGTACACTATATTCATTTAGTAATTTAGCTACCTTACAATTTCATTGCCGTCATTTTTTGACGGGCAATTCGCTAGTACATATATAGTTCTCTGCAGTGCGACCTTGCCAAAATCCATTGGTAATACAACGTTTATACTGCGTGCTCGCGAAGACAGCCCGCTGCAACTGCGGTTGCGGGCAGGCAAGGAGCGCCAAAGTCGCTCCTTGCGCTGAAGGAGATGAGCACCATGGGCGCTCATCCCTACGACCCCGTACAACAGGCAGGGAGCGCCGAAGGTGCTCACTGCGCCGGTGGAGATGAGCGCCGTAGGCGCTTTTCCCTACGACCCCGTACAACTTGCAAATCATACCTACAACCCGCGAAACTACACATCAACACAAAACTCAAATACACAATTCAAAGTGCAATACAATTTAAAGATTTTTGCCACTCGAAAATCCCCTAAGCGAGAGAAAAAATGGCCGCCGAAAAAAAAAAACGAAAAAGGAGGCTACACGACCCTTAAGCACGCAAAACACCGCCAAGCACATACGCCTTTTACACAGAACCGTACGAGCTACTACATACACTATTAGGAAGGACGCTAAATGTTTCACACCCGCCTAACACATACACAAATCGCAGCCATTTTACAACACTAACTGCAAACTAACAACCTTACCATTTCAAAATGCGGAAATACACAGCTCAAACGGTTTCCCCTCGCGCACGCAGCCTATTTACACTTCACACTGCACACACTGCTGACATTTACACCACAGCTCCACAACAGTGCAAACCTACATTGTATGCTACAGGAACATCAAAACAGATTGTTAGCTCTTCAGCACAATGCTTCCTGCATATATTAATTACGAATAGGTAAAATATATTCATTTATCACTTTACAAATTAATTAACATTACAAAACACAGACAGAACAAAAAAAAAATCACAATAAACGATAAAGGCGCCCAGCGCGCGCCTCACAAGGAGCGCCAATGGTATTTAGAGGAGCACAACTACACCAGGGTTGAGGCTTGCAATGCATGCCAAAAAGGCCATCAACGAAAACCTTGCAAGGAGCGCCAAAGGAGCTCTCATAACCAAAAATACACTAACCAAGAGGCTCGCAATGAGCGCCAAAGGTATTCACACAACCAAAACACTTACTTTGTGTACCAAACAGCATTACCTGCCTTACAATTCTATTGCCGTAATTTTTTGACGGGCAAGTCGCTAGTATATAATAATAATCCCAATTATGAGGATGTTACTGCTGTTCCTACAAAATCCTAATTCAAGAAATAAAAATAGTAATAATGTTGCAATGAAACCAGGCCTCTGGTGGTCTCTGTTATGCATTGCCAATGGACATCACTACTGCAATGTTGCAACGGCCAACATGAGCAGAACGAGCTAGACTTCAAATTTGCCAAGAGATGTAAAACGTCAGCTGTAAGTTTGCTAAATAGACTTTATAATTAACATTGGCAATTATGTATTCGTATACAAACTGCATGCAAATTCATGGTGAAAGTATTCTTTAAATTTACATATATGTAGCAAACTAGATAGATTATCCTAGCGATTCTAGCACTATTCCATAAGAAAGCAGATCAGAGATAAACTGTGAAATCCATTCTACCAATATTAGTATGCATAAAAAGCATAATAAATGTACACAAATTTTACTTCGGTTTCTACAGTTGGAAGAAATGGCTAACCATATTCTGCATTAACTGCTTTCTTTCTATATATATATTTGCTTATTCCAGATCTGGCTTCACCATTACAAGCAAATTTAAAGTAATATGTCTGCACATTTTTTGCATGCAGCCTTTCTTTCCATATATATATATATATATATGGAAAGAAAGGCTGCATGCAAAAAATGTGCAGACATATTACTTTAAATTTGCTTGTAATGGTGAAGCCAGATCTGGAATAAGCAAATGAACACCGGCATTTGAGAAGCCACTTGAATAGTGTTCAATTACAAAGCGGTTTCAAACATGGGAGAATAAAAATCAAGTTTCTCTTGGGTGGGCTCATATGTAGAACAGGAAAAATTAGTCAGTTCACTTTCGAGCTGCAGACTTCAGCTGATCCCACAATACGTTTTCAAGAAAGGCTTCTGAAAAAGGAAAACCTTGCCACTTGTGCGCTTTCACCAGGAGACAAAAGAGGTCATGTATCGAGATGCAAGTCTGACGCAGGTGCTTGCATGAAGTGACAACAGCACAATATCAATGCATGACTCAAGCCTTAATAGTGCACCAGACCTTAAAATTCAGAAACACTGCTATACCCTTGTACATTTGGCACCAACCCAGCAACAGTGCCAAATTTATGAAGTTTAAACATTAATGGACACATGATAGTGGCAACTGCAGCCCATAATCTTATTTTAAAAGTCAAACACTTGCACAATTCATTAGGCCTCATCCCTGGTGTCTACTATAAAAGACAGTGACTAAAATTATATATATATATATATATTTGTGCCAGGAATACAATCTTAACTGGAAAACAATTAGCACATACAATAGCAAATGCAGAACAAGGATATTCCCAACATACAACATTTTCAATAGGTTATTTTCACCAAAGCTTTTGAGTACGCAGACTCCACTCTTGCTTAATGTATTTGACTTATATCCAGACAACCACCATCCCTTGTATGATTCTTCACATACAAACACAAATGTTTACTATATATACACACACTAAATACACCCACACAAATATATTATGATGCCCTTCTTCACAGAGACATAATCAAAACCAAAAACCTTGATTAAAATGTACTTTTTCATTTATATTCAGTATCTACATTTTAGTTAAGATACCTCATGTGATGCATGTGTTCCTATTATCATAGCAATACACGCATTGCTAGATATAAACATGAATATAAATCCAAACCATGGTTACGTCAATAAACAATATCAAGGATAGTATACATCAATACACTAATAATACTTTATTATTGAGATCATAATTAGAAATAGCAGTAACTAGTGATGTTTTTGAGAATCACCCGTTTCCCATATTCAATATGCAAACCATAACATAAGAAATTAATGCAGACACCTTTGGATAAAAAAATAAAAAAAATAATTTGGTTTAAATCTTCGTCATATTTCATATGACGACCTTAAAGCTAACAAATCTAGTTGGCATCTCATACAATTTTGTCTCACAGCGCAATAAGCAATTTGGGACATTTGAAAATCTGTGCATGGAAAAGACTAAATCATATTTTTATTTAGAAATTCTCATAAATAATTGATAGACCCTTCTGCACAGATCATAGTTATGTTGCAGATCCATCCAGTAGCAGGAGTATGCAAGCCAGTTATGGAATGAACACATATGAGCTTTTAATAGTTTAAAACCTTTTAAACCATGCAGGGATTTATTAAAAAGTATGATTTCCAGCAGTTCAAAGGGTATTTTCAAGATGATTAATAGAGGCAGACATTTATTATTCATTCCTATAGCTACATTAATAGAAATGGCCCTACTGGTGACTTTTGTGGCTACCAATGGATGCTTTACCAAATATAATTTATTTGCTTGAAGGTTCTATTAAAACTATAATTGCTTTTTAACTGTTAAAGTCAAGAATAATGTATGCATTACATTTGATCTTAAACTTCAACTCGAATATAAACAAGTTTGTAATCAATTAAAATAAAATAAAAAGACTGGTTTTATCTTATTACAGCTATTCTAGTAAAAGATTTGCATTGCCTAAGAATTGCAGTAAATCTAAATTTTCTATAGAGAACGTAAGAACCCCCCAAAAAATAAAGGAAAACCGAGGATCTGATCTTATTGAATTGTACTACAAATATAGTATTGCAAGCGCACTTTTAAGAGAGAAGATTAAATCTTCAACAAGAGCAAATAATAGTATATAAAACTCAAACAATGCATCAGAATATAAAACAATTAAAAATAAATAGTAAAAATCAGACAAAAATTTAATTTTAGCTTTGTTTGTTTATTTTATTTATTTAACCCTATTCCTGTCAGAAAATAAAAAAGTAACATCAGATTCCCCTGAACAGTTTGAATGTAATTTAGTCATTAGAGGGCATGCTTCTTTAAGATCCAGACAATAACATACTGTACATGAGCAAACAGGGCCTTTGGTTGTTAAATACCATAAAAATGGTGGCAGAATAGGTGGGCCATGCCATATTACTTGTTTCGGACGACCCACCATAGTATTCTGTGCTACACATATAAATTATTTCTCATATATATATATATATATATATATATATATATATATATATATATATATATAGTTCATTTTAGCCTGCAGTTAAGATCATGATATAAAGTAACCAATTTCACAGCAAGTGCATTTTTATACAACATTGAGAAAATACCACTGTCAATATAATAACAGTATTTTATTAAATCTCCTTTAATAAATGCATGCACATATAGCTGCACAATTACTATTCACACTACTCACCAGTGAAAATAAAACGCAAAAGATTATTTTGCACAACATGTAATTTACCAATTTAAATAATATGAGAATCAACATACTGTTTCTGTCAATGTTATCTTACCTTCACATGAATCCTAGACTGAGTACTAGAAAACTATTGCCAGCATATGGTGACTGGTGATGCCCATCAGAACTTCTTGATCACTGCATATAAAGAGAGTGTTTGGGGGGGTGGGATGGAATTAGTGTTCCCAGACGTAACCGGGGTTTCAAGAAGGGACCAAAAAAGGCATCTGGTAATCATGACATTGTTTTGTTGTTTTTTGTTTTGTTTTTTAGATGGGAAGAACTTCAGTGACTGTTGTCTAAACATTTATAGTGATGTGGTATAGCTAGGATTAAGTGGAACGCTAGATAGATGAAACTCAGTAGTAAATTCATAGATAAATATATTGGTGTGTAGTAATTTATAAACCTATTCAAATATGTGTACAGATTTATGGGCATACATAGGGAACACCTTGACTAGTTAAAAAAAAAAAAAAAAAAAAAATCACAAAAAAATTTGAATACGAAAAAAGTTGGTGCTAATCTAGTAAAGTGGAACAATATGTCTGCTATGCAAGGTTGGACTGGGGGTGGTGAAGAAACACAGTGCAAAGTGGGTGATGTGGTTTAGAGTGGCCGACCTACGTTTCTATAAGGAGGGATTTCATTATTCTAAATCATGCCACATGCAGATAGAGGCTTTTTATGTTATTTAAGTGTTGTGATCTTTTTTGTTATCCATTGTAATAAAATCGGGTGTCAATGTACTGGAGAAGTTGGTTCCAGGGTCAAAAAAACATGGCTCTAGAGTCAAATGTGGCTTAGTATAGAATGTAAATCTAAATGAAAATTGGGAGTCCCTAAATGAAATAGAGTAATACAAATATAAAGTTTGTTAGTTGGACCTCGAATTGGGACCCGATAGTGGGTACTCAATTCTTGCAAACCCAAGACTCTACTTTAGCACAATAATGTAGCAACAAACTAAAGAAAATACAAACAAAACTTTATTAATAAAAAAAGGGAATCAAATCTATTTACATATATTACAAACAGGCTGATGAACTTGGTCAGAGCTGCTATAAATAACCCCTGAATAAGAAAGGGCCTAATATGGTGCAGTATAAGACAAAATGGTCTAGAAAAGCTATAGAATACAGACAGCACAAGTCTAGTTGGTAAGACTGGTGACTCACGGATGTTGCTGTTACTAGATGAATCTCTAATAATCCTATGCATATGATTGGTCAACAATTTCTTAGACCAATATAACCAGTAAAATTGGGGATACAGAGATTTTAAAAGTAGGTTGCAAAGCAGAAACATTGTTAACGGCCCTCAAGTCCTACGGTAGAAATAGACAGGCTCCTATAGAAGTAACATACCTGCCATTTTGGTAGACTTGGAATCGACGCTGACTGTGTCATACCTCATTAAATTGGAACAGGGGGAGCAGTTAACCCATCAGCCTGGTAGTGATGGCTCTTTTGACTAGTCAGTAAATTAAAAGTATACAAGGAACTGAAAAAATAGGAGCTTTATACAATGACCGAGGGAAGTTATTAGTCCTTTGAATCTTATTACAGGTGTGAATTTGCATTAATGTTAGCTTTCTTCATTCATAAGTGTTATGTAACTTACGCTAGGTGCCTCTTCTAAAGCACAGATTTCTTGGCACACTTATGACAGAAAATTCTTTTTGATGATGTACGGAATTAAAACTCAAGTCTTTAATCACTTTTATGCCATGTCTTGGGGTGGCAGCCAAATCACACTGTTGGTTTCTGGTTAACACCACATTAATACTTGTCACCTGTTGCTCATCACTATTGAAAAAAAAGCAAATTGAAAACTAGCCAAATTCAGTTCTTGAAGACCTTCTCCAGCAACGCCCAACCCTGTTCTACGATTTAGCAAGTCCTTCTCCACACTGCATATTTTCCATATTCCTCCACAATATCTCTTCGATTTTACTCAACACTCATTACCTCACATTTTCCCCTTTTTAATGTTGCCTGCTCTTAAAAATTAAAAAATTGGGTTTACCATCTGACAAGTAGCTCTTTCTTATTATGTCTGTGGTGCTGTCTTTTCAAGAAGTAAGATTCACAAAATTCAAGACTTTGAAATGTAGAACAATTAAATTAATATGAGAAAAACTTGTAAGGGAGATGAAAAGTGCTTGAATGGGCAAGGGACTACATAAGCAAGATCAAGTGGGGGGGGGGACCTTAAACTTTAGGAAATTGTGTTGCCTCTGCTGGACCCTCAATACATACATGACATGGGTGTTTGAAAGCAAATTATATCCCTCTGGTTCAGATGCCAGCTCCCAAACAGTGATGTAAGAAAGACAAACTGGATCATCTACTCTGAATTTTTAAAAACTCGGTTTATGTTTTTTTTAGCCTCATGACTTACATCACTGCTAATGTTGTTGATTTGTTACATGTTTCACAAACAGATGCCTTTTATTTCCTTCTTGAAATAAGTGGGGGCCATGAAATAACCAAAGGTTTAGTATTTCCTTATTATGCTATCAAGAATATTACGTTTTTCCAGACTGTTTAAATATGCAAGGGCTGTTTTGCCTGTCTATTATATCCACCTAAGTAAAAGAAAACTGGTAGAAATATTTTCAAAGGAATTAGGAAATGTATAAATTAAACCGTTTTGTTTATTTATTTGGTAGGCAGACCCTTTAAGCCTCTTGGAGTAAGTCTCAAGATTGAATGGTTTGTTTCAATCTTTTCAATTCTGTTATTCCTATAGCCTCCATATTGAAATGTTGACATATCCTGTCAATACCCAACTGGCTTTTGGCAACATAAACTGATGATTCACCTGTATATTTCATTGTGTAAGAGGGAAAGAGCCTCCTTTAAAAAGGAGCACATTTTCTATGCAAAGAACAAAGGCTTGAAAATTACCTAATAATTACAACCGCTCTATCCACCTGTAACCTTCCTGAATCCCTTTAGATATTAGAATCACTTATTAATGTGAAATGAAGCATGTCTGAGAATGAAAGGAAGCATCAAAACAATGACAGATGGTGCTAGAACAGGGGTCTGCAACCTATGGCACTAGAGTAAAATGATGCTCAGTACAAAGCTCTTGTCATACTAAATACAACATTCACTTAGACAGCAGTATGTATGGAACAAGGAGCTCTTTCCCACAGGCGGACATATTTTGGCCTAGTCATTTTCTGAGCCATGCAGATTACTGTAGTGAACACTGATCAAGTTTTTGTCACTCACCTTCGTTAAAAAGTCAGCAATCCAGGCTGATTCATAGGAGAGCTAAGCAGCTGCAAAGTTCAGCAATCAAAGCTCTCTCTGTGTTCTCGATAAGTTTTAGGTTTGATTAATATATTTCATTAAAGCAAAAGTGAAATCATTGGCAGCTCAGCAGGGGAGAAGCGATGTTCTGCAAAGCTTTGCAAGTAGTGGACCGATACACTGAAGATTAAGGTAATGAAACACCCACAAGCGTCACATATGTAGTACCTTACAGTGTTTACAAATTCTGTTTTATTCCACAAATCTCAATAAAAAGAAAAATAAATAACACCCTGTAGTTTATCGAAATGCACCAATACTGGGTTAAAACCAAGAGCGGGTGTGAAAAATTACCCGTCATTCAAACTTATTAATCATTCGTGTAGCCTCATTATAACTACAATATAGAAGAATAAAACACACTGCCACATCTAACTAAAATATGTAATCCATCAATTCAGCATAAATTTAAAACCATAAAAACACTTTTCCAGTTGTTTAAATCCTCTACTTAATGGTGCATATCACAATGGGTGATTTCAGTAGCACTTTGAATTTACTGAACCTAGATTTTCAATGCAGATGTAGCCGACTTTTCCAAAAATATAGTGTGTCAATAGTGGGAATGGTTCTAGAACATACAGAAAATTATTAATACTCCAGCATAAATGAATGTAGTTAAATTATACAATATCTAAAACTGAAGAAAAAAAAAAAAGAATCGGAAAAAATATAATGGCTGATAAATGTACTTTGATATACACACTCTCTTATATATAAAATATAACTAGAGATAATGGGATACAAATAAATTAATGAATCAGTAGTGAATAAAATATAATTATTTTTGTTACGGTAATTCAATTGTAATCATTGTGCTCAACCCTTTATGTACATTTAATAGTATTTATAAATCTGCACCTTGGGTATGTATAATGCTTCATTTGTGTTTATGGTAACTTCTAAGGACCACTGTAGTGGTTCAGCTTTTGTGTGTTTTAAGAAGTTTTTATTGTAAATAAAATAAAAAAACATGTACTTACTGTATTCTATATATTTAAATCAACAAAATTATTTTTCAAAATGACCACCGAGTCACTCAGCAAAAAAAAAAAATCTTCATAGAAGCACAAACGAGAAACGCGCATCAGATTAGGTAGCCAACGCTACTAGTCATAGATGCGTGCGCTGTTGGGACAGAGAACGATGGATCTAACAGTTAGGTAGCATTTTGCAAAGTGTCGGCTTACCTAGTTGTTTTATAAAGTCCATGTTCTTCTTGGCACAGAGTGAGAAATTATTTAGGCAGAAAGAGCTGTATTTAGTCTAGCTCCAATTAGCCTTACGTTTATTTAGGCAATATTGCTGGATAGGTGCTTCTTAGGACCATATAAAGTGCTGGAAAAGTTATCCCATATAGCTACCATTAAACTGCCCATTTGCAATCCCTTCTCAGTGTGTCACACAAAACGGTTTATTGTATCCCAGATTTTAGGAGTATATGAGACCAATAGCATTCACAAGTCCCTGGTTATAACTTGGTTTTACAAGCATATGTATAGCAGGTTGAATATTTCCTTTCCACTTTAGGAATACCCATGTTTGCCATCAGCATAGGTTTAGGACCTAAGGGATACATTTTTCTCTTTTCCCTAAATAGAACAACAACTTTTAATTTGTTGTTGTTGTTCAGTCCTTCAGTCATATCCGACTCTGGGTGACCATATGGAGCCAGGCACATCTGTCTGCGTTTCAGGTTGAGCACATCCATATGGTTTTCTTGTATTAAAAAAAAAAAAAAACTGGAGTGGGTTGCCAGATCCTTCTCCAGTGGGCTGCGATTTGTCTCATTTCTCTGCTATTACCTGCCCATCTTGGATGTCCCTACATGGTTTAACTCACAGCCTCATTGAGGTATTCAAGCCCCTTCACCACAACAAAATAGCGATCTAGAAGGGGACATTTTTTGTTAATAGTAATATATATATATATGACTTAAAAGGTAATGATATCTGGGCAAATCAAATTTTGGAAATAATTTTCTCCAACTAATTCTTAAGTAGCGACCACCTTACTAATGGATAGTTTTGCTTGGTACCTTCAATAGACACTATAGTAAATATTTTGCTACTCCCTCTCACTAATTAGTGAGATTTCGAATTTGGCTTTAAACGGAGATATATAAATACTTAGAATAAGGTATATTATGCTGTCCTATAGTGAAATTAAATGTTTACTTGTTTTGATACATACATGTTTTTGAAGCATTTCAATAAAGATTTTTTTTATTTTCCATCACACTTACCATACCAATCCCTTATGTTCAATAGTCTCAGGAAATTATTAGATTGTTAACTACGAGAGCCTATATTTCCTTAATAAAAGAGAACCAATAGTAAGTGGCTTTTTTTCTTTTCTTCAGCTTTGTATCCTATATATGCCTCCTTAATGTTACCCATGCCATGGATATGAACGGATTCTACAGTATAGATGTACCACTGTTTATATATATATATATATATATATATATATATATATATAAAATGAAATAACACAAATAGAAATATGATTGCCAACTGTAAAAAGTATGTGACAAAGTTTCACCTCTCTGCTAATTTACTTTTTGAGGTAAGAACTTTAACAGCAATATGATAAGCACGAAGAGCAAGCCCAGTTGATTGAATCAGCAGAATCAAATAGGCATTTACAGGGCTACTGTTGTCATATTTAAAATAATAATAATAATAATAATAATCTGGAGGCTATATTTCTCTTTCATACGTAATTATGCTGCTGTGGAATCTACCATTTGAGTTTCAGCAGATCAAAATCCTGTGGTGGGAGCAGACTTTGAATTCAGGAAGAATCTCTATATACACACACACACACACACACAATGCAAATGGGGCAGTTACAACAGCCCATACTCTCAGCATGGCTAAATGTAAGCTCATTCGTTTACAAGGAGACTCTCCGGAGTGTAACAACAGCAGGCAAGAAAAAAAAATTGTAATCGTGCAAAGAGTAAATGCCTATAAAAGTTGTAAAATGTAAAAGGTAGTGTTTATTTATTTTTGCTTTCTAAAAACAAATGACACTATCAAAAGACCATCTACAAAAAAATGTTTTTACCACAGTGGTCATTTAAGTACTAAGAATATGTCATTGTTCTTATCATACCAACGGAGTATGCTCTGTTTTGATCATCCCCACTATGAGAGTTATTTACTAGGCCCCACATAAAGTAGAATGTGATGTCTTTTTCATTTTATTTATGTTTAAAAATACCGAACTTTCACAGTCATCCACTCTTTTTAATACAACCTCTAGCAATTATGTTTATTTATTTGTACACTGTGCATTTCTACAATTACTTGGACCTTTGCTGTGATTTTTAAAGTGTGAAACCTCTTATTTAAAAAAAAAAAATATATATATATATATATATATATATATATATATATATATACACACACACATATATATATATACACACACATACATAAAATGTATCTACCGTAATTACAAATAAATTACATAAAGGTTGACAATGTAAAACATTACTTGCAGGCTGTGCTGAAGATGAAGATGAAAGAAATAAGTCGGGAAGCTGCACCTACCTTCACTATATGATCTTCTACAGCCTTCCAGGTTTAGCTGGATACTTGCATCGCCGTCCTCTTTGTCGGTTCCCAGTAGCATCCAGTTCTCCAGGTCACTGTCTGACATTTCAGAGTCTTCACCCTGATCTTCACTATCTTCCTCTTCTGAGCTCCCCCTGATCACCAGGACTTCCTGAATGACCCCACCAGCATAACTCTTTTTTGTGCTATTCACATTGTTTTTTTGGCCACTGGAAGTCTTGTTCCGCGGAGTGGAGGCTTTGGGACGGTTGGGTGTAGAGTGAGATCCTGGATAACACATAGTTATTTTCACCTCCTTCTGGGTTCCAGATACTTTCCTCCTGATCTTGCTGGCATATACACTGTCTTCCTCTCCAGTATCAGACAGAGTAATGACTCCTGAAGTGTCAACTGCCTTGACATCATCACTGTCAGACAATGTGATAATATCCGATTGCTCTGTATGTTGTTTGGGAGCATTTCTCAATAGTTTCTTGTTTTTAGAGTCACGTTTTTCATTATCCCCAGTTGTTTCTACCTCCCCTTCAAGGTTGGATTCATTGAGGTTCTGGGAATAGTGCACCTGGCTGTACAGGTAAAACTCCACTTCACTGTCAATGCTTTCATCGCTGGAGGACTCCTCACGGTACAGCTCATCTTCATACGCAGCCACATCATCTTCAACTTCGAACATTATGAGTCAGTCTCTGCAAAAAGAACAAGAAAAAAAACAAAAAACAATGTAATTCATCATGACGCCAAAGATGTCTAGGAACACTCAAAAGAAAAAAAAAATCTTAATTAATATAGCAAATTTATCCTAAAAGCTGCCCAGCAGGGAAGCCAGATCCAACTACCATTCCTCCTTTCAAGTGAGAATCCCACAGCATCTCAACCACGGATCATATCACCGGATGATTTTTTAATTTTGGTATTTGGTCCTTGTAGGTGTTTGAGGCAGCAGCTGAACTTGGTTTCACGTGTGGTAGCCTTAGGATGAGTTTATAATACTTTAAAATTCTTTGCTTAATTGTATTAATTAATTGATTAATCTAGAAGCATGTTTTCTATGAGATGATGATGATATATTTACCATTACAGAGCTAGTTTAATTTACTACCTATTGTACTCAGTACTAAACTATTACACAGATGAACAAAGTCTTACAAAAATAAAACCTAGCGGTCATATCATATAAGGGGAGTCTAAGAATATGAAATTCTAAAGAAACTGTATTGTAAATCTTGTGGCAGCTTTACATTACAGCTGACTCATGAAACACTTGGAGTTGGGAGACATGATGGGAGGAAATATTTCAAGAAAAGGATAAAAAGAAGAAAAGAAAAATCCCATGATTTAATAAAGCCACAGCTTTTTGGGTAGGTATGATGGTAGACTAGATGTATCCATTGTGTTGTTTTCTGTCATTGTTATGTTTACATGTTACTATCATTGTGTAAGATATGTCACTAGCCTCAGTGTTCTGCCAGGTATCAATACCACATTAACTTTATTACTTACATTTATACTATTAATGTCTAGTAAGATACTGGAGAGTGTACCACCTTTAACAGGAAAATGGTTCCTGCAGCAGCACAGTATAACCGGACTTGTGGCCACACAGGTTGTGCACCATCTAACGCACATGCTTACCACAAGAATAAGCTATCTAATGTGTGTGTGTGTGTTGGCCTAATGCACATCCTACTGGGAGGAAACTGGCAGAAACATCCAAACCCCTACAGCAAATAGAGTAGAATGGCCTACATTATCACCATCATCAGCTGACATCAAAGTTATTATAGGATTTATTATTATTATTATTAATAATAATAATAATCTGTGCAAGATATAGGATAGAGGTGAGTAGTGATGTCACTAACCTCTTGAACTTCTAACTTAAAGCAAAAAAAATAAAAATAATGGTTTAGATTTTAAATTTGCGAGCCTTCAGTCTTGGTGCTTTGGGGAAAGCACTATGTGTTAGATTCTAAGCTCACATACAGGGCCCTCGATCCTTTTGTGTTCATTTTGGTTTTGCCTTGTACCTAACCCCTGTATAGCGCTACGGAATATGTTGGCGCGTTACAAATTAAGGGATGACAATAATAATATTTTTTTGCGAGGGCCCATGATCAAGGGTAATTTAGTGTCACAAAAGTTAATAGCTTGGGCCATGTGATTCTTGGATTTTTGAGGCCCCTGACCTGAACACTACACTGGTGTACAGCGCTAAGAGCTGATGACATTGTTTCCCTGTTATTTTATTCATTGGTGATTTTAAAAACTATTCAAAACATATGTTTGTTATATAAGAATTGTGTGAATTATTTGCAAACCTTAAAAAGCTAACAGTTTGACTTGAGTATCGGCTAAAACTCAGTCTCGAGTTGGGCAAAGAAAAAAACCCTGTAAATATTATAAATTATAACATTTACTAAGCAACATAACTGCCAGAAGAAAATGAATTAACTTGTTTTATTTCTTGTAAAATTTGATATTATCCTTTTAACAACCTACTACAATCTGTGCTTACCGCTCACTAAAGAGATGGATTGAATGCAATTTTTGTACAATGTTTATTACAATACTAGTCGTTTGCCCGTCATAAATGACGATATATTTGATGTGCTCGGTCTCTCTCGCTCTGCATCGTCTCTCTGTGCCTTATCTCTCTTTCTCTCCCTCCTTCTCTCTCCCTCCCTCCTTGTTCTCTCTTCCCATCCTCTCTCTCCCCCCCAGGTTTTTCTCTCCCTGCCACATATTTTTCCTACCCTCTCCCCTCTCTCTACCCCCTTGTCTCTCTTCCACCCTCTCCCACTGCTCCCCCCATGTCTCTCCCACTGCTCCCCACATGTCTCCCCTCCTCTCTCCCACTGCTCCCCCCATGTCTCTCCCACATGTCTCCCCTCCTCTCTCCCACTGCTCCCCCCCATGTCTCTCTCCCCCTCTCTCTCCCACTGCTCCCCCCCATGTCTCTCTCCCCCTCTCCCACTGCTCCCCCCATGTCTCTCCCCCACCCGATCCCACTGCCCCCCGTCTCTCTCCCACCCTCTTCCACCGCTCCCACTCTCTCCCCATGTCTCTCTCCCCCCTCTCCTGCTGCTCCCCCCTCTCTCTCTCCCACTGCTCCCCCCCATATCTCTATCCCACTGCTCATCTCCCACTGCTCCCCACATGTCTCTCTCCCACTGCCCCCCGTCTCTCTCCCACCCTCTTCCACCGCTCCCACTCTCTCCCCATGTCTCTCTCCCCCCCTCTACTGCTGCTCCCCCCTCTCTCCCACTGCTCCCCCCATATCTCTCTCCCACTGCCCCCGTCTCTCTCCCACCCTCTTCCACTGCTACCACTCTCTCCCCCCTCTCCTGCTGCTCCCCCTCTCTCTCCCCATGTGTCTCCCCCCCTCCTGCTGCTCCCCCCTATATCTCTCCCCCCCTCTCCCGCTGCTCCCCCCTATATCTCTCCCCCCTCTCCCACTGGTCCCCCCATATCTCTCCCACTGCTCCCCCCCATATCTTTCCCACTGCTCCCCCCCATATCTCTCCCACCCTCTACCACTGCTCCACCCCTATTTCTCTCCCCCGCCCTATGTTTCTCTCCCACTGCTCCCCCCCATCCCATGTCTTTCTCCCCCCCATGCCACTCTCCCCCCTCTGCTACTGCTCCCCCCATGTCTCTCTCCCACCCTCTCCCACTGCTCCCCCTCTCTCCTCCCATGTCTCTCTTCCACCCTATACCACTGCTCCCCCCATTTTCTCTCGTCTCTTTTCCCCCTCTCCCACTGCTCCCCCCATGTCTCTCTCCCACTGCTCCCCCCTCTCTCCCCCCTATGTCTCTTTCCCACCCTCTCCCACTGCTCCCCCCCATGTCTCTTTCCCACCCTCTCCCACTGCTCCCCCCATGTCTCTCTCCCACTGCTCCCCCCCTTTACCTCCCCTGTCTCTTTTCTCTTTTCCCCCTCTCCCACTGCTCCCCCCATGTCCCTCCCCTGTCTTTTTACCCCCCACCTCTCGTGTCTCTCTCCCACCCATGTTTGATTTTTTTTTATATATATATATATATATATATATATATATATATATATATATATTGTGTAAGTTACTTTAGGGAAAAGATATGTTTTATGCGCAAAAACAGGGTCCGCTATTATTTTGCAAGGCGCTAATAAAGGATTATGGCAAATTAGAGAGAACACTGAAAGTTGCCAACAACACAAGTGACAGGAAAAAAAAAGGAGGAAAAAGAGCAACAGATAACTCAATGTTGACTCTAATAAGATACAGGAGAGAACAAATGTCACTTTATTGAAAAACATTTTTTTTAAAACATAAGAATAAAAATAAAACCACGAACGATTAAAATGTTTTTCAATAAAGCGTTATTTTAGTTACACAGTATTTAGTCCCATGACATTATTTTTATTCAGTGTTAGACTATTTTGACATTTGTTCTCTACTGTATCATATTAGAGTCAGCAGTTATAAATTGTTATAGAGTTGAAGTTATAAGTTGTCTTTTTCCTCTATTTTCTCAAATGTGTTAATATTGTTTATGCCTTGTACTTAACCCTTGTATAGCCTACGGAATATGTTGGTCCATTACATTATTATTATTAAGTGTTTGTATTTGTGTGTCTATTTGCATGTGTTTGTATGTATATATAGTTATGTGTACATGTGTCTTTGTACGTGTATAGTTTTTTTTTTACTTGCTTTAGACATTCAAATGTGAACACAGATGTACTTTTTATTTACTGTACTACTGTACGGTGGAGGGCTTCTATCGCTCTTTTGCCCACCATATTATAAATGATTGTTGTGGTGAACTACCTACTCATAAGGTCCACAACACAAGCTGAGATCCTGCTCCATGCTGATGATAGCCAGTAAGCTTGAAACATGTACATGGATTGGATACTCAGCCTGTGTTTATTCCAAACTTGGCTTTGCTTTAAAGCTGTGTAATACAGCATGCATAAGCTTAAAGGAAGCCATGTTTGATGATGGCTATGGATTGAAGAGGGAGGCATTTATGGGCACATTTGCATGTCTCAGCTCAGTTTCCCAGAATGCAGTGTAATAACTGTTTTTCTCGGAACTCTGAGCTGGAAGCAGGTTTTTTTAACTTGCTTTAGATATTCAAATGTGAACACAGATGTACTATATATATAAATAAAATTGGAGTGAATCAGACGTGAATGTCCAGTAATCTAGTAATTATTAATATAGATAGATTAATAATGAGTATTGCAATATAATTTGATACCTTTCGTATTGGACAAACGCCTTATTTATGACAAGCTTGTGAGAGGCTCAACCTCTCTTTATCAAGTCTGAAGCAATACTGACATAAGATGAAACCCTCAGTTTGAATATAAACAGCAGATGCTCAGTACACAGTTTTTTCATGTGTATATTGATGTATATATGTGTATATATGTTTCCTTTGCGATGTTGTGTTTATTCCCCATATACGTATTTACCTGATGATGTCAGGTCTATCTGCATCTGCTGTTATTATTCAAACTGAGGGTTTTATCTAATTTCAGTATTAAATAAGGAGTATATAGAAGTGTGAGGGTATATATATATATATATATATATATATATATATATATATATATATATATATATATATATATATATATAATATATAAGTGTGAGGGTGTTTAGGTGTGTGTAATATATATATATATATATATATATATATATATATATATATATATATATATATATATGTGTGTGTGTGTGTGTGTATTCACACACATGTATGTGCAGACTGCAATTACACGATTACATACGATAGACATGTACTGATCTTTATAGGGTGCTTCCCATGTAATTAGCCCCATGTTCTCCAATACCCCCGTGTGTATGTAAGTGTAATGCAGTGTACATGTGACTGCTCTGCCCATGTCATGTGCCTGTATTACATGGCTCTCACTGTCGGTCCCCACAGTATCCACGTCCTGTGTGAGCTCTCAGCCAACAATGACAATATAAAGTCCCCGTACACCCACTACACCGCCATGTAAATGCAGCAATCAGACATATTGCTGTCAGTATTATACTGAACCTCTCACTCTGCTGCATGGAAACTCTTCCAGCCTCAGCTTTCCAGTCACCACGCTGACGTGTAACAAGAGCACTGATTGGTCAGGAGGGCAGGGGGCGGGATAAAGACCAGGAACTGAGCCGGCGTTAACCATATCACTGAGCATTGCAATTGGAGTTCACACGGCCAGCAAAGCGTCACTTCCGTGTAGTGAAACAGTTAACTTGTTTCTGCTCCACCCCTTTCTCCGCCGGCCAATCAGCTCCCGTGTTCCATATGATCGCGTGCTGCCATGCTGTGCAGTGAGTGCTAGTACTGACTGTATTAAAGCAGCTGCTTCCGGTACCAACACTGTGCTTGATCACAGATACACCGGGTTCAGCGATCATTAATGTGTTGGGACTCACAATTACAGATTACAGTATGTTAGGTTACATATCCCTTTAAAGAGAGATGAATAATGCATTTCTTAGTATAAATATCCAACAGATAAGCATAAACTATTTAAGGAATAAATATATTAGGCGCAAGGGGTGTGTTTGTGTCATATATAAATATAAAACATTAAATTAACATCTACGTTTGGGCCAATTCAGGAATGATGTACTACAGGATATTTCTCCCTGTGAAGGGCACAAGTGAGATAAAGGAAGCTGCTCTCTGAGCGACCTCACTTGCCTAACGCGCGTTTTGCATAGGCTTCCTTAGCAACTATTATTAGCAATAATTTGGCTCCCGCACCATACAAACTGTTAAATAATGGTGGTGTTAAAAGGTATCTGTTTCTTTTCTCTCTTTAATGTTTGAAGCTTTACCGTTTCACAGAGGTGGGATGTTTTGCTATGAGAAACTTCTATATGTCATTTGTTTTTTATTCTAATATATATACCCCACAATAATCAGTGATATGAGGGAAATAAGGTGTGTGAGGTTCCTGGGATGTATTGTCTTCCAAGATGTAACAAAATAGCAGTAGGTCAACAACTGCCCTTCGGCTCACAATATATTCTGGTTAGAGGAACTTTTAGGATATCAGCAGAGGAGAATAAGGGGTGAAGTTAAAGAGATATGGAGGGATCCCTCAGTTAATTTCACATTCGTGGTATCTTTATGACCAGTATATATCACTATGTATATTGATACATTTCCTTCAGAATACCATGCAGAATTTAACACTTTCTATAGCAACTCTTAACTTTTATCCCAGAAGCTGTAGCAGTTGTTAATAAGTACATCTCCCATATTGGAGTGTCACGACGCAATCACGCAATGACGTCATTGCGTTTGGTAATGCTGAGTATTATAAAAAGCCTGCAAAATGGTAGGATACTCGTTTCCCTGATCAATCCGTGCAGATAGGCCATGGGGAAACGCGTGTTAGGTGTTTCTACGGAGGCCTGCAAGATAACTGCTCCCTCTTCAGAAACAATGGTTGCTTATATTAAAGTACACTTCTAAATCATGTATTATATTTTTTGTGTAGTAAGCATATTGACATGTACCCACACTGATTGTGTGTGAGAAAACATGAGTCACTGCTATTGGGTTTGGGCTCTTAGATCTCCCCTGTACACACTAAGGCCCTCATTCAATTGCGATTTGGCCAATTGAATATTGCTCTAAATAAGCACATAGCATATATTTTTTAAATAAGTTTTTAGTTAGTGAAAACCTTGCTTTTGGATAGATGCTTACTAAGGCCCTCATTTAATTGCAATTTGGCCAATTGAATAAGGCTCTAAATAAGCACATAACATATATTTTTTTAAGAAGTTTTTAGTTAGTAAACGTCTATCCAAAAGCAAGGTTTTCACTAACTAAAAACGTATTTAAAAAAATATGCTATGTGCTTATTTAGAGCCCTATTCAATTGGCCAAATCGCAATTGAATGAGTCCCTAAGTAAAAACTTCTTTAAAAAAATATGTTATGTGCTTATTTAGAGCCCCATTCAATTGGCCAAATTGCAATTGAATGAGGGCCTAAGCCAGGTGAAGTAACACCAAAAGGCTGGCTGCACAGTGGTAATAAAAGCTTGACAAAGGCCCGTTTTCTAACAAACAAAGCAACACTTGGGGGGTTATAAGTCTTATCAATTGTAGCCATATAGGTCTCATATATTTCATGATTGCATTTACAACCTAAGGCCCTCATTCAATTGCAATTTGGCCAATTGAATAGGGCTCTAAATAAGCACATAACATATATTTTTAAATAAGTTTTTAGTTAGTGAAAACCTTGCTTTTGGATAGATGTTTACTAAGTAAAAACTTCTTTAAAAAAATATGTTAGGTGCTTATTTAGAGCCTTATTCAATTGGCCAAATTGCAATTGAATGAGGGCCTAATTCTTTAAGTGTCGCCTTAAGCTGGTTATTACAGCATGTGAGACTATATATTAGAGGGTTAATAAATGTAGTTCACCTTGCATGTATGAGAGCATCTTCTGTGTATATTTTGTATATATTTTTTCCTTTAGATTTTTTGAGTTTTGGGTGATTTAGGTTAAAATGATTTTAATAATAACGAATATGTACTTATTTAGATTTTTCTTTAGATTGTTGCTACAATAATTACAGTAGAGCCATTTTTTTGCTTCTCTGCTCTAGGAGTTATTCCTTTTTGCTACCATTGACCAGTTTAGCTTGTATTTAGTTCCTATTTTTAATATGAAAATAACCTAGTATTTATTTGCATAGCTAAACATTACAAATGCTTAAAAACTCTCTTTTTATTTCCCCAAACCTTCTAAACAGTCACTACAGAGATCAGCCCCCAGTAGCTTATGCATACAATGTATCTATAGTACTAAACGTACTAGCCATTCACACTTTGTCTCTCAGCAGCATTTACACAACATGTTTTTAAGCGACAGTCTCTGATTGGCTAGTACATCTAGTACTATAGAGACACTGTATGCATGAGCTAAAGGGGCACAACCTTTGTAGGGACTACTTTGAAGATTTAAGTGACTACAAACATAACCTGTAAGCACTTGTTAATGAAATTATATTTAGAGATGTAATACATATTTTGTAGATATTTTAATGTTAAAAACAGGGATCTCCCCATGTCCCTTTAAAATCAGAGGTACCCAAGCTGTTCTCTATGAGCTTTATTCAGGCGGTCAAAGGAAATACTTACATTATCAAAAATATGACGCATAGTTAATAAACCATATTCAAATGTGTAGACCATTACGTAAGACCATTTGATATTTATACTCCTGTGCACATTAAACTCTAATATAGCACAACACAAAAATTATGTGATCCATAAAGAACTTCAGCAACATTAAATGTTTATTTCTATGGGATCCTCTGAGAAAAATAGGAAAACACTGATTTAAATAATCTTCCAAATCCTGCAAAATGAGCTGAAACCTTGAGTCTCATGGTCAAACCCTAAGAGCCTCATTCAATTGCGATTTGCCCAATTGAATAGGGCTCTAAATAAGCACAAAACATCCTTTTTTTACAAAAGTTTTTAGTTCGTTAAGAACTTGCTTTCGTATAAAAGGTCACTAACTAAAAACTTCTGTATAAAAAATATGCTATGTGCTTATTTAGAGCCCTATTCAATTGGGCAAATCGCAATTGAATGAGGGCCTAAGAGTGCCCATATCAGCTACTTTACATGCAATTTCGTCACTTCAGAACATGCAGATGAATTACACAAGAAACAATCAGTGAAAATATTCAGCAATATTACCTCTATACAATCCAGACAATAGCAAAACACCAATGTGTGACTCCATGCCTGATAGTTATCAGAACTTTAAGTAGCCATAACTACTATACATTTTTACAGTCCTGTGAGTCATAAAAAAAAAGATGTTATTTAGAAATGCATGATTAGCCCCATTTTTATACAGGGTAAAGTCACATTATTATGACCTACTTTTGACGTCGGAAGTGTGTAATCAATGAAATACGGCACGTGTTGTGAGCTGGATTAGTGGGTATATAAGTTAACAAGTAGGCATTCTGCAAACATATCAACCATTGCTGTGGTGTGTGATTTATCCAACTTTGAAAAGGGGATGACCATTGGCTTTGGGGGCAAGGGTAGCAGTATTTCTGAAACAGCACAGTTTGAGAACTGTTTGAGTGCTGCTGTGTAAAGTGTACAGTGACTGGACAAATGGCACCATTGAGAATAGCCGTCATCGACACTGTGGAGCCCTACATGAACGTTGGCAGCGAAGGTGTGTGAGGGCCAACCGACATGCTACATATGCGCAACTCATCGTCCAAATGAACCAAGGAGATGCTAGACATGTATCTAAAGCGACAGTACAGCCAACCATATTGCGTATAGGGCTCCAAAACAAACAGCTGGTCACTGCACCCATGCTGACGAGGGTTCATCACCAGAGACAGCTTCCATTTGGAAGACAGTACCGAAATGGGACCTGTTCTGATTGGCAAAGGCTTGCCTTCTCTGACGAGTCACGTTTTCTGCTCCATCAACTGGACGAACTTTAGCATGTCAGACGCAAAACCTCAGAGAATAAGCACTCTGCAACCATTGATGGAAGAACACAAGCTGATGGTGGCAGCGTTATGGTCTGCGGGGTAGCACGTCATTTGTGCGCTGGAGAACAGTGCGCCATCATCAGCGCGCCAACAAATGCGCACCAGAAAAGAGTGAGCCCGACAACTGTGCGCCACCCTGCATTCCATCTGCCAGAGAGACTGCGACTGCAGGTTAGAAGGGAGAAAGGCAGATAGGGTGGAGTGCAGGGGAAAGATAGTGGGGATGGGGGCAGGGGACAGAGAGAGAGAATAGGTGCAGGGGACAGGGTGTGGAGATGGGGTGCAGAAAAGAGGGGATGGGTTGATGCCTTCTAACCCGCAGATGGGATGCAAGGAGGCGCGCAGTTGTCGGGCACGCTCATTTCTGGCATGCAAGTGTGGGTTGCGCGCATTTGAGAGGGTCCCAGTTGATGGTGCGCTGTTCTCCACAGTGCAAAGGTCGGGGTGCCGGTCTGGGTAATCTTTTCTTGGCATTGTCTGGGTCCACTCAAGTGGAAGGCACTTTAAACCGATTGGGTTATCTATCCATCCTTGCAGAAGTACACACATGCATGATGATCTTTCCTGGAGCGGATAAGATCTTCCAGCAGGACAATGCAACATGTCATATGGCCAGAATTGTCCAGGAGTGGTTGGAGCAATCCGTCTAGCTGCTGACCATGCTGCACATGGCGGTTATTTTTTTATACTAGCTTGTGGTCATAATAATGTAACCCACAACTGATACTAGCCAAGTTTTTTTTCCAAAAATAATATATAACCTGGCAGCCCTATTTATGGCAGCCCTGTTGTTGTTTATTAGGCCTGGTATAAGTCATTTATAAGGTTGGATGGACCCATAGAAATTGAAATAACTAGCTATAAAACTGGAGAAATATCTGTAATTTTGCTTAAAGATAATTCACTGTGTTCAGTGTACTTAATTTGCAAAACCCTTTCCCACATTACACAACAGGTAAACAGCTAAATGTGGCCGTTTATCACTAAGGGCTTCATTAAATTGCGATTTGGCCAATTGAATAGGGCTCTAAATAAGCACATAGCATATTTTTTTTTTTTTAAGTTTTTAGTTAGTGAAAACCATGCTTTTGGATAGATGTTTACTAACTAAAAACTTCCTTAAAAAAATATGTTATGTGCTTATTTAGAGCCCTATTCAATTGGCCAAATTGCAATTAAATGAGGACCTAAGAAAGTAAACCCTTATTTATAGCCGTTATAAAAAAAATTCTGTCTGATATTGAATATTAGTTTATCAAAATAACAAACTGTAAATATGTAAACAACTGAAATTTGCAATAATACAAATGACAGTTTAGTAAACTCTAGTGTATTTTAGCAGTAGTTAACCTCATCAATGCTTATAAACAGGTCAGTGATTAAAAGAATACTTTATTGTTAAATTAACTGTTGTAATTTTATTGATAAGTACTTGGATATTGCTAAAAAAACACAACATTTATTGTAATCTATATTTCTTATATTGGTTCTTAATTTTTAAGTCTGTCCCTCACTTGTGCTTGAATATACTATAATAAATAATACTTTAATGCACCTTGAAACTGTATCAATTATAAATTAAAGTCAAGAAAATAAAGCCTCTCCCCCCGTCTACCTTGCGGGGCTCGCGATCAGTGGCTTTGCTGCTCATTGCAGGGCTCGGCAAACCCTCCACTTGCAAGCCCACAAATTGCAAGCATTGCCGACAAACTCGCTATTACAACTATATATGATGTGTAGCTTTCTGTTTTGTATGTTTGATTGTTTTCAATTCACTAATATCGTTTTCGTAGTGTGTAACACTGTAACGCAGTGGGAGGAGGAGGGGAAATAGATACAGTGGAGGGAGGAGGGGAAATAGATACAGTGGAGGGAGGGAGGAGGGGAAAGAGACACAGGGGAGGGAGGGAGGGAGGAGGGGAAAGAGACACATGGGAGGGAGGAGGAGGGGGGAAAAGACACAGGGGAGGGAGGAGGGGAAAGAGACACAGGGGAGGGAGGAGCGGGGAAGAGACACAGGGGGAGGGAGGAGGATAAAGAGACTCAGGGGAGGGAGGGAGGTGGAGGGGGAAAGACACAGGGGAGGAGGGGAAAGAGGCACAAGGGAGGGAGAGGGCGGTAGAGACAGAGGGAAGGGAAGGGGAAATAGAAATACGGGAGGGAGGGGTCGGGAAGAGACACAGGGGAGGGAGAGGGGGGTAGAGACATGAAATATTATACGTATGTAATTTATGATGGGCAAACAACTAATATTACATTAGTATTTTAATAATAATACATTTTTTTACAAAATAGCAAGTGAAAAATGTTATAAGCAAATATTTTATTATTCTTTTTTAGTACAAAGAGATACATTGCATTCATTTTACTGCATGCTACTATGACTGAATATTATGTGGGACACAAGCCATAATATATTAAGGCACAGTGACACCACCCTTATGATGATGTAATAGGGGTGGAGACAAGAGCAGTATCAAGGTTTCTAAGGCATAAATTCTAGAATACAATAAAAAATATTTTTTTTAGCACAGCTTATCAATAAAATTACCCCAGTTAATTTAACTAAAGTTGTCCTTTAAACGCTAGTCTAATGTTAAAGTATAAGTGCAGTTTAATAAAGAAGACATTTATTTGTGTTTACCAGACTAACAATATTAACAGCTGTGTAAGGCATGGGCATAAAACAGTTTGTGTAAATTTTTGATTTTTTTGAAGATTCTGTTTATGAGTACAGGAACCCATTTTGTGTTTCTTACATCACGCCCTGAGAGCTAAACCATGAGGCTGTGTGCTTTGGCTATCGGTGGAGGGGGGGATGGGGAAGCGTTTTTTAAGAAATTGAATACGATTGAAATTTATACCACACCCCTTCCTCCTCATTGGCCCAGAAGCAAACTCCTTGCTTGAAGAAATGCAACCACAGCTCCACATAAATGTAAAAGCCCCTCTCACATACTCACCTGCATATCATCGATTCCACCAGGCCCAGCAGAGGCATCAACATTTATCTGTTTTTTTCCTATTAGAAATTAAATATATGACATTTTATTCTGATTTATTATGCTCTTATTTAGTTTTCAAATATTATTTTTTTTATTATTGTGTGGTCTTTTACCTACTCATGAAATCCTCTGAAGATTTACTAAACTGTCATTTACATAAGTGCAGATGTCAGATGCTGTCTTTTTTACAGTGTGTTCTTTTAATAAACTAATATTTGATGTCAGGCACAAACTTTTTATAACATTCATATAAACTTAGTTCTATCTTATGATAGCAATTTCTCATCTAGCTTATCAATGAAATTACAAACAGTTAATTTAACACTGTGGTTTCCCTGTCTGAGCACAGATAATTCATCAGCAATGGAATGTGTAAGAAGAGATATCCTGAAATCTAGGCAGTTTTTGAGCATTGACATATGTAAACAGGAGTATCCATCAGGAATTATACCCTCTTTGCACAGAAAATAAAAGATGCAACTTTAAATATGATTTATTCTTTTTAGTAAATGTAACCTGTTTTAGGGCCTCATTCAGTTCAAGACTCGTAACACTCACACGTAATATTACTGATCCCACACTCAACTCGTAAACCCATGACTTGTCAGTAAAGCACAAGGCATAGGAATATACAAAATGCAGAGATTACGCAAAATTACGTTGCTCAAACTCCACTGCCACTGGTGAGAAGCCTCTGGGATTCCCTTCATACACGCCGTAAAGGGAATCCCTTTCCAGCTAGCACTGAATTGGCCATGTCCCGCTCACACTGATCACCTATTTACATAACTAGGGGGGTCTATTAAGACCCCCATGGCACCTAGAATGCAGATGACAACTTGTCCATACTGGCTTGCATTTCTGGCTTTGTACAAGCATTCAGATCACAACAATCATTGTCAAAGAGAAAATCTTGTAGTTTCCTTCCTTTAATTTTGATGGCACACAGTCACCTCAAATTAAAGAGTTTCCCATCACTTCTGTACTTTAGGCCTACGCATTCAGAACAGTGCTGAAAGGCATTGGTCAGAGTGGCAGAGAATATCATGCTGAACAGCACTCAGCAACCTTGCTTGGTACCGTTGGTAACTGGGAAGGCCTTAGATGTTTCACCATCATTCAGTACTACACAGGTCATAGTACCATCATGAAGTTGCCATACCATTGGTATGAATCTGTCAGGACAGATACATTTTGACATGATCCTCAACAGTCCCTGGTAACTGACAGAGTCAATTGCTTTTGTGAGGTCCAGAGTTCACGATTCTGCTCTTAACAACACTCCTGTAGTTTATGCGCAATGGTCATGTCAATGGTTTCGTATCACTTGCAGACAATTGATTTCAAAGAATGGAGAGCTCCTTATATTGGGTTCTATAAGAAAAACTCTATTTATCCAGTTTCTCTGGCAAGATCGTTCCAATACAAATAATTTCAATAGCCTTGGATGTGTCTAATTTTCTGTAACGTTGGGAGAAAATACATTCCATTTTTCTATGTCCATTGTGTTCACTCCACATTTGTGTACGGGGCCCTTGTTGCTTAGGTACTACTTTGGGTTTCTTTTGTTATTTCTAATAGACATATAATGACAGTAATTGACAAAAATAATGTTCTTATTGTTTCAATATTCACTCTTTTCAATAGCATATAGAATTAGACTGAAGTAATACATTCTGTGTCTCAAGATGTAATTGGTAATTACTGTTAATAAAAATATCTCAGGAAAACAATATCACTCTGTCCATAAAGGGTGGATAAGAAAGTTTGACTATTAATTAAACCTTGCAAGCTTCAAATTAAGTTAATGTTTTATGTAAGAACATGAAATTAATGTTCTTTTAAAAATTGTGATATACTTATGACCTACCATTTTATATTATATTTTGAACCTCTGCTGTGTCCGTTTAAAGCTAAATAATGACCCATTTTTTGTGAATGCTGAAAAAAAAGTGCTTAACAGAAAAATTGAAATTCCATTAATGCTGAGTGACATCTTCAAAAAGTCATATTTATGTGAGATTGGTAAAACTGCTATAAAGATAAGGCATACAAAATACATGGTGAGTAATACTTGCAGAGTCTTAGCATATAAAGATCAAGCTCCTCCAAGTGTTGAAAACCTTTTTAGTTAAATAATCAAACTGTCATTCTTAAGAGAAACAAAATACAAGATTAAAATAAAAATATCTTGCAAAGTAAATATATACAATGTAACATTCTTGATTAATGTTTTCTTTAATACAGAGTGCCATAAATGCCTAAACAGGAGTTCTGTAGAGCATATGAGGACAGCAACCAATGTGGGGAAGACATCTCAGGATACCTACTTTTTCTGGGCTATCTTCTTCAAATTGAAAAATGAGGATTTGATGTTAGTGGACACCTGATGTTTGGGCATTAGACCTCCATCTAGAACAACCACATGATTACACAATGGTTTTGGCGTTTACAACTGTAAGCCTGCAGTTATATAGTGAAGCCCATTGCACTTAGAGAGTCGGACAGGACTGAACAACAGCATTGTACTTATGGTAGGTGATCCTCAATGAGGGAAGAGTAGTATCAGAGCTTGTCATTGAGTCTACAGGCCTCGCGATGAGCGATGAGCGCTTTCGGTGCTCATCGGGCGCCTCTCCCCCATCTACTTTACGGGCCTCGCGATGATATCCTTTGGCCTCAACCCATTGTCCAACCCGCAACTTTTGGCACTCATAGTGAGGTCCGCAATGAGCGCCTTACAACCACTCTCTCACGCCTGTGTCTTTTTCCCCCCTCTCCCTCCCCTGTGTCTTTTCCCCCCTCTCTCCATCCTGCTGTCTCTTTGCCCCCTCTCCCTGCCCTGTGAGTTTTTTTCTATTATCTCCCACTGCTGTGTCTCTTTTTCCCCCTCTCTCACCCCTGTGTCTCTTTCCCCCCACTCCCTCCTCTGTGTCTTTCCCCCCATGTTTCTTTCCCCCCTCTCTCACTCCTGTGTCTTTTTCCCCCTCTCTCCATCCTGCTGTCTCTTTGCCCCCTCTCCTTGCCCTGTGAGTTTTTTTCCATTATCTCCCACTGCTGTGTCTCATTCCCCCTCTCTCACCCCTGTGTCTCTTTCCCCCCACTCCCTCCCCTGTGTCTCTTTCCACCCTCTCCCCCCTCTCCCTCCCTTGTGTCTTTCTCCTCCCTCTCCCTGCTCTGTGCTGTACGGGTCTGAAACCATTTGTGGGCTTGGGAACTTGATTAATTTTCCCAAGGCCAAAATGGTCTTCCGATTTGCGGCCTTGAAAAAAAATTGCGTCTTTACGGCCGCCATTTTTTTCTCGCTGCCGTTTTCAGACCTCAAAGAGACGCCAATTGAAGAACAAATTAGCTTTCAATCTCACTTCTAGGCTCCCTGTCTCTCCCCCTGTGCTGTGTGGCTGTGTGTGAGGTTGTCATTTAATTTTGTAATTAATTGGCGTCTTTTGGAGGCCTCAGAACGGCTTTCGAGTTACGGGCTTAAAAAAAATGGTGGCTGTTAAAGCCGTAATTTTTTCAAAGTCTTGCTTTTTTCAAAGTTGTGCCGGCCTCGCGATGACCGCTCATCCAGTGTTATATGCCCACTAGGTTACTGGGACACGGCAATGCTTCAACCAATTCGGGCAAAGGTGTATATAGATTTTACTCTCCCCTAGGTCTATTCAGAATTGTGCACCCCCAAGCACCAATTACAATTATTTTTTTTCATTTTGCTGTATCTCAAATCTGTATATAGCTGTATTTCTGTATGTATACACACACTATTTCATCGAATTGCACTAGTGTCTTCAAGTAGTCTGCCGTCCCCTGAAAATGTGCTGCCCTAGGCCTGGGCCTCATGGGTCCTATAGAAAAACACACCAGTGACCTCAGAATAAGTGTTCTGGGTAACTGAACCTGAGAAAGCTTTATAAATGAAGCTGTCTTGTTTTTGTGAGCAGACAATTTCTTGTAATGACTTTAATTGAATTGCTCATGGCTTACACAGCTGCTAATGCTGTTAGTGTATTACTTTCTGCACTAATGTGATTTTTTTTCAAAGTTCAGTGGTATTTTAAGCAGTGTAGTTTGTGGATTTTTTGTTGTTGTACAACAATGAATTATGTTTCAAATTACAAATGTATTATTTGAAGTACATGATGTAAATTACCAAATTTTAACTTGAAGAGACGAAATTGCAATGAATGGACACTATATTTGAACTTCCAGGGGAATTCTGTATAATTAAACTTTAGGATTTGTTTGCATAATTTTGTAATTGTGTACACTGTTTGCTAGTTTTACATCTTCTATGCATGTACATGGACCTGGTAACTGAATTCTGATCTAAATTCTAGGTTAATGATGTGAGTATGAATCCTGGTCCAGTAATTTATATGAGGTCAGAGCAGGCAGCACAACCATGCCAAGTCGTTTTTACTCCCAGGACGCATTGAAACTTTGCTCCCCTATAATTGCAGCGGACATCTTCCCTTGTCCCCTTGTTTCTACTTTATCTCTCGTCCCCTCTGCCCCATTTCGCCACACGGTTATTCTTGTGCAGAATAGAATTGTAACATAATTAATCAAAATGTTTGACCATCAAAAAAGTTATGTAGCACTGGAGGTGATTAATTTAAGGTAATCTAATCACATTTCTATCCTCAAATATAAGGAGAACCTGTTATTACCAAAGCAGGCACTCTTTCAAATTATTTTAGATATCCTCCAGTGGAAATAGCTGGGCATCATACAGTAGATCCTCAATGCCAAGCAATTTATCTCCAGATCATTATAATGACCAGATATGGCAGGCATTGTTGTGGAGTAAGGTGTCTCATGTATTGCTTCAGCCTTCTCTGTAAATTGTTTGTGATGGGAACTCAGAGTTTGAGGCCAAGAACTGGAGCATTTCTGCAAGAATCTTGGATTTGAGGTGTACCTCTGCTTACCATCTACAGTCTAATGGATTGACAGGACAAACAAACCCTGAGAAGTATTCTTTAGATATACAATCGTATTGACCTACATTGGTATGAAACTTTGTGTGCCACAATTGTCGGACTTCTTTATGGGATACAACTGGTCTACACTTCAAGAATACATTGTTACTTCCAGTTTATAAACATTTTTTTTTCGAATAGCAAAAAGTTAACAATACTCAAAAAGAAAAATGTTTTACGTACATATTTTTTTATTTACATTTATAGTTGTATATGTTATTTCACATTGCATTTAAACATATTTATATTTTGGTTGTACCTGGCATTTTCTTAAATTATATATATATATATATATATATATATATATATATATATATATATATATATATATATATATAGTAAATAAACAGTTAAAAAAGAGTTTCCTGCATTCTGGGAACCTGTGAATGGACGTGCAAATGGGCACACAAAGGCTTTGCACTTCAGTCCAATACCATTTCAAACATGGCTCCTGTATTACACAGCTTAAAGCAGAGCTCAGGATGGATTATGCACAAGCCAGGAAACCTACAGTGTCAGGACTCCCTGGACCCATGGGCATTGATGGATATTAGCCATGTGGCTACCGAACCCAAGGGCTATTCTAATGGCCATTAAAAGGCAGTGTTTTATGCCGTGGGCTCACCAGGTCATTTTAGTCTAAAGGCCTCTGGGTCAGTTTTTCATTATTTGAACAGTTATTCTATGGGTAGTAAAAAGAGGTACTGACAAATAAAAGTTTACTCTCTGCTTGGGACATACAAGTGTTTCATTTGTACATAAAAAAACATAAGGGAAGTAGTAAATAGGGGGTATGGGGGCACAATAATCTGGATGGACTGCAGCAGAAGAACTAAATATGCCCCTGAAGACAATGTAAGTACTCAGGCAGCATATTATGTCTTTTGTGAATTAGATCTTTAAATGTTTTTTTTTACTAAGTTATATTCCCATTCATTGCCATAAAGTATCTGTTGACTTGTGAGTCTTGTGTGACTTCAGTTGAGTTAAATATTTTTATATTTTTTTTTGTATGGTCTCACCCAATAGATGGACCCAGCGCTGAAATTCTACCCTGAACAGGAGAAACAGCAAACCCCAGACGTAAGTTTCAGCCTTCATTGGGCCACGTCAGAGGAGTGGAGTTCCCTATAGCACAGTGAGCAATGGTCCACATCTGGAGTCCTCTATCAGCCTTAGGGAGATTAAGCCCAAAGGGTCATTTGAATAAACAAAAACAAAATAGGTTAGTTCTATGGACATGATAACCCACTCTGAGAGTAACTTCTTTTAGTTCACTTGTGCCATTTTTTCTTATGGATGTTAAAGTAGAAGAACAATGTAGTTTGTAAAGTATGTAACAAACAAAAATCATTACCATCTACAGTATTTTAACCATAAAAATGTATTTATTTTTAAAGAAAAAATGGAAATGTTAACTGACTCATCTTGTGTTGTGGGTCTTCCATCTTAGACCCCTCGTCAGCCTTTAGTCTGTTGAGAGAGTTATCCTACTGTGACATGCTCTACAGTCCAATTGACACTTTACAGTATTTCACCACTACAGTGCCTTGCAAAAGTATTCACCCCCCTTGGCATTTTTCGTGTTTTGTTGCCTCACAACCTGGAATTAACATGGATTGTTTGAGGATTTGCATCATTTAATTTTCAGTACATGCCCACAACTTTGAAGATGTTTTTTTTTATTGTGAAGCAAACAACAAGTGGGACAAAATAAGAGAAAAAGTCAATGTGCATAACTATTCACCCCCTAAAGTCAATACTTTGTAGAGCCACCTTTTGCTGCAATCACAGCTCCAAGTCGCTTTGGATAAGTCTCTATGAGCTCGCCACATCTTACCACTGGGATTTGTGCCCATTCCTCCTTGCAAAACTGCTCAAGCTCCTTAAAGTTGGATGGTTTGCGATTGGATTGTGAACAGCAATCTTTAAGTCTGACCACAGATTTTCTATTGGATTGAGGTCTGGACTTTGACTAGGCCATTCCAACACATTTACATGTTTCCCATTAAACCACTCAAGTGTTGCTTTAGCAGTGTGTTTGGGGTCATTGTCCTGCTGGAAGGTGAACCTGCGTCCTAGCCTCAAATCACGCACAGAGTGCTACAGGTTTTACTCAAGAATATCCCTGTATTTAGCACCATCGTTCCCTCAACTCTGACCAGTTTCCCAGTCCCTGCTGCTGAAAAACATCCCCACAGCATGATGCTGCCACCACCATCTTTCACTGTGGGGATGGTGTTCTTTGGGTGATGTGATGTATTGGATTTGCACCAGACATAGCGTTTTCTTTGATGGCCAAAAAGTTCAATTTTAGTCTCATCAGACCAGAGCACCTTCCTCCATACATTTTGGGAGTCTCCCACATGCCTTTCGCAAACTCAAAACATCCCATTTTGTTTTTTGCTGAAAGTATTGTCTTTCTTCAGGCCATAAAGCCCAACTCTATGGAGCGTACAACTGATTGTCATCCTATGTACAGATACTCCAGTCTCTGATGTGGAACTCTGCAGCTCCTCCAGGGTTACCTTAGGTCTCTGTGCTGCCTCTCTGGTTAATGCCCTCCTTGCCCAGTCCGTGAGTTTTGGTGGGCGGCCGTCTCTTGGCAGGTTTGCTGTTGTGCCATGTTCTTTCCATTTGGTTATGATAGTTTTGATAGTGCTCCTGGGGATCATCAAAGATTTGGATATTTTTTTTATAGCCTAACCCTGACTTGTACTTCTCAATAACATTGTCCCTTACTTGTTTGGAGAGTTCCTTGGTCTTCATGGCAGTGTTTGGTTAGTGGTGCCTCTTGCTTAGGTGTTGCAGCCTCTGGGGCCTTTCAAAAAGTTGTGTATATGTAATGACAGATCATGTGACACTTCAAATGCACACAGGTGGACATCATTTCACTAATTATGTGACTTCTGAAGGTAATTGGTTGCACCAGAGCTTTTTATGGGCTTCATAACAAAGGGGGTGAATACATACGCACATGCAAATTTTCTGTTTTCTATTTCTAATAAATAGTTTTATGTATATATTTTTCTCATTTCACTTCACCAACTTAGACTATTGTGTTCTGATCCATCACATAAAATTTACATTAACAAAACATTGAACTTAAGGCTATAATGTAACAAAATAGGTAAAAAGTCAAGGAGGGTGAATACTTTTGCAAGGCACTGTAAATAGAAATATTATCTGAATTTAAGAGTCCTTCCATTCTTCCCAAGTGTCTAATGCTGTTAGGAATAAAAGGAAATGTGTTGCCATTGTTAAAGCATATTTTTTTTAATTATGTAAAGCCTGAATTTATTTATTTTAAACTTTGTAAAAAAGGTTTTGATATTATCAAGTGAAGTTCTTCATATTGTAAGTATGACACTTTTGATGACCCTTGTGCCTTTTGTGTGTATGTTCTTGTTCCATAGATTATTAATGCATCTTCTAGTAACTTTCAAGTGTGGACCTTCTCCTATCATTGAGCATCTCCTTATTTACTCTTATCAATTTCTCTTTTAGAACATTAAGATTTTAAGTTTACATGTGACGCTGACTGCCAACACCCGAACTTGCAGCTTCAGCTCTGTGTAGTGAGCAAAAGAAAAAATAAAGTTAACCATGAACAAATCAATCTGTGCAGATCATGGCATGCTGGAATCATCAAAGCAGGTCAGTTATGAGTTAAGTGGCCAGTGCATTCCTCAGTTCAGAGAAAAACTGCTATCAATCAGTGTCCTCACTGCCCAGATCTGCTGTCTGTTATTAATCACTGGGTTTGTAAACAAAGTTAAAACTGTAGATGTTTTATCTGTTATTAGTGTTATAAAAAAATAGATAATTTTAACATATAATTATGAAAAGCACTTGCAATGAGGTAAATGGCCTTTTAAGTGCTTTTTTAAAATATTTGCTGATTTTAGAGGTATATTAGCTCTAAGGAAGTGCAAGTCTTTTCAATGTATCACATCCTAGAGCAGAGAGGACTTGGTGCTAGTCTGTATTTTATGCGGTACAACAGATCAACTATGTATGTGGGGGTTTGTTTGACAAAGCATTCTCTCCAGAAGGGAGTGCCAATTCTGAACCTCTTGGGTGCAGTTTCTGAAATCTGTTTCCTGTTATCTTATAACCGAATATCCTTTTTATTTTAATTTTAGAAGCAACAAATATCCAGCATTATACCTAAAATATTGTACTGTTATAGATCATGTGTAGTATAGCACAGCAATAGCATCGGGTTTGCATTAACTGTGCCAAAGTTTTATATTTATTCTTTGGGCCATAAACAACATGTGGCGCTAATCTATTTATTATGGGTGCTACCCATTCCCATAAGCCAATGTTCTCTGCTGGTTTTGGCTTTATAAATAAAAAAATAAACTGCGCGTCTGTGTGTGTATATACAGTCAGGTCCATAAATATTGGGACATCGACATAATTCTAATCTTTTTGGCTCTATACACCACCACAATGGATTTGAAATAAAAAGAACAAGATGTGCTTTAACTGCAGCTTTAATTTGAGGGTATTTACATCAAAATCAGGTGAACGGTGTGGGAATTACAACAGTTTGTATATGTGCCTCCCACTTTTTAAGGGACCAAAAGTAATGGGACAGATTAACAGTCATAAATCAAACTTTCACTTTTTAATACTTGGTTGCAAACCCTTTGCAGTCAATTACAGCCTGAAGTCTGGAACGCATAGACATCACCAGGCGCTGGGTTTCATCCCTGGTGATGCTCTGCCAGACCTCTATTGCAACTGTCTTCAGTTCCTGCTTGTACTTGGGGCTTTTTCCCTTCCGTTTTGTCTTCAGCAAGTGAAATGCATGCTCAATCGGATTCAGGACAGGTGAATGACTTGGCCATTACACAATATTCCACTACTTTCCCTTAAAAAACTCTTTGGTTGCTTTTGCAGTATGCTTCGGGTCATTGTCCATCTGCACTGTGAAGCACCGTCCAATGAGTTCTGAAGCATTTGGCTGAATATGAGCAGATAATATTGCCCGAAACACTTCAGAATTCATCCTGCTGTTTTTGTCAGCAGTCACATCATCAATAAATACAAGAGAACCAGTTCCATTGGCAGCCATACATGCCCACGCCATGACACTACCACCACCATGCTTCACTGATGAGGTGGTATGCTTTGGATCATGAGCAGTTCCTTTCCGTCTCCATACTCTCCTCTTCCCATCACTCTGGTACAAGTTGATCTTAGTCTCATCTATCCATAGGATGTTGTTCCAGAACTGTGAAGGCTTTTTTAGGTGTTGTTTGGAAAACTCTAATCTGGCCTTCCTGTTTTTGAGGCTCACCAATGGTTTACATCTTGTGGTGGACCCTCTGTATTTACTCTGGCGAAGTCTTCTCTTGATTGTTGACATTGACACACATACACCTACCTCCTGGAGAGTGTTCTTGATCTGGCCAACTGTTGTGAAGGGTGTTTTCTTCACCAGGGAAATAATTCTTCGGTCATCCACCACAGTTGTTTTCCGTGGTCTTCCGGGTCTTTTGGTGTTGCTGAGCTCACCAGTGCGTTCTTTCTTTTTAAGTATGTTCCAAACAGTTGATTTGGCCACACCTAATGTTTTTGCTATCTCTGATGGGTTTGTTTTGTTTTTTCAGCCTAATGATGGCTTGCTTCACTGATAGTGACAGCTCTTTGGATCTCATATTGAGAGTTAACAGCAACAAATGCAAATAGCACACTTGAAATGAACACTGGAGCTTGTATCTTTTTTTTTTTGTAAATGGGATAATGAGGGAATAACACACACCTGGCCATGGAACAGCTGAGCAGCCAATTGTCCCATTACTTTTGGTCCCTTAAAAAGTGGGAGGCACATATACAAACTGTTGTAATTCCTACACCGTTCACCTGATTTGGATGTAAATACCCTCAAATTAAAGCTGAAAGTCTGCAGTTAAAGCACATCTTGTCAGTTTCATTTCAAATCCATTGTGGTGGTGTATAGAGCCAAAAAGGTTAGAATTGTGTCGATGTCCCAATATTTATGGACCTGACTGTATATGTTTGTGTGTGTGTATATATATATGTGTGTGTGTGTATATACAGTATGTGCGTATATATATATATATATATATATATATATATATATATATGTGTGTGTGTATATATGTGTATATATATATATGTGTATATATATATATATATATATATATATATATATATATGAAACAACAAAGTCAGAGGTGCTCATCAGAGAACGAACCAACTTAATTGGTTAGTTCTATAGCCATGATAAGCCACTCTGAGAGCAAACTCTTTTAGCTCACTTGTGCCCTTCACAGGGAGAAATATCCTGTAGTATATCAGTCTGGTCCCACTCAAAAGAATGACCCAGCCCCGAAATACCAGGCAATTCTACCCTGAACAGGAGAAACAGCAAATCTCAGACGCGTTTCGGCCTTTATGGGCCTCGTCAGTGAGGTGCAGCTGAACTCCCTAAGGCACAGTAACCCCTTGCTCACTGTCATCAGTGGGGAGAGGGCTATGGAAGGAAGTGATGAGAGAGCCATTGTAAAGATAATTGGATAAGACTGAAATCGACACAACACCCCTTCCCTCACCCTGACCTAGAAGCAGGTCCTGTGAATATAATTCAGTGCAATCGCAGCTCTCCAGAAATGTTAGCAGCCCTCACTCACACAGCTTGCACTAATGTATCATGGATCTCTCCAGGGTCCTGCAGAGTCTTGAAACTTTATTTATTTCTAAAGCCCTGTTCATTTCCACACTCATAACACACACTCATAGCACCCACAATTCTGCACAGTATGTAACTGCAAAAGCAAATATTTGAAACTACTGAGAGTGATCACTTTAACTTATTATACTTTTAGTTGTATCCAATATATCTAAATGAATCAGATCCATGAGTAATTTTGATATTTGATAATATCAGCAGAACTTTTCTACAATTAAAGAGTAACTGAATCTCATTTAACATTATGTGACTATAACAGTATGTTGATGTAGCAATAAACCAGTTCAAAACCCCCATCATGACAACTATCATAAAAAATTGTAGATGTAATTTCTTTAATTTGAGTCACTCATCGGTTGAATTATTGTAATATTTATTTTAATTAACTTATTTAAGGCTAAGTTTTATAGTGTTTTCAGTAACCCAAGTTATTTAATGGTATACCCTTTAGATGCGTGCTTTTTCTTTTTCTTTTTTTTTTCTTTTTTTAATGCAATATCTCCATCATACATGAAGCACCCAGCCTGGCAAAAATAATTACTTGCTAAGGGTTTTTCTGTTCTGAAGTGTAGGACCTTCTCCTTTTAGGGGAAAATAGTATTTTACAAACAGTGGTGGATTTCCATGGCTGGAAATATGACTCCATTCAGTGGCAGAGCTACTGCTGATGCAACAAGTGCAAATCACCAGAGTCCAGCAGCAACCTGCTTCCAGCAGCAACGTGGAGTGCTGTGAGAGTCTTCATTTGTTAGGGAAGAATATCAGCTAATATTTTTATAGAAAGGTGATCTCATCACCTACATATATTTGTTGGCTTTTATTGACCACACCACCACCAACCTTGTATAAACAATTTATTTGGCACTGGGGTCCTCCATTCACTAGCTCTGGCTCCATTCAATCCTAGACTTACGGCAATTTAATCCGGAAAGGCCTAGAATCAATGTGAACAGAAGACAGGACACAATTCATCTTATTTCTTCTCCACGATTCAAGTTCATAATCCAGTGACGAGAATCCATCATTAAGTTGTGTTTGTATGGATTGGCTTGGTTTTGTACCAATAAAGTGTAAAAAAATGTGGTAGAAAACCAGGCATGGTGAAATGTATGTTTGCTAGTGAATGCAAAGTAGCAGCACGAGGAGGAGCACAAGAAAGATCTTACGCTTATCAGAAAGATTTCTAACAGGACAAGAATATCATAATTGCCCAGGAGTACAACAATAGATACCAAAATTCCTCTTGCATCTGTAAATAAAATTCATATTTCTAACAGATCTCTTGAAGAAAATAAAAACACACTACTGTACTTAATACTGGGAAAGCAATGAAAGATATTAGAATTAATTGCACAACAGTCTCAAGCTTCCAAATCTGCAATAATACATTATTTTTGTTAAGTTTTATTTCCGTGTTATATCGATCCCGGGAATCGCATGGACTAGAACAGTTGCTTTAATGATTTTTTTTTTATTTCTGGATTGCGAGTCCGATTGCAAATCGTACTTTTAAACTAACTAATTATAGTTTAAACTCCATATTTTACTGATGTCACGATGTCTCATTTACTATTGGCTCTGTCTAAATAATAACTCACAGGCTTGCTTTATTATTCATGATCATGGCCTGAATTGTTACTTACGGGTTCATGGTTTGCGTGTTGGGTGTGTGAGAATGTAATTGTGGGGTTGAGTGAATTAAATACATCTATATATGTAAAATGTTTGTAAACCACAGCCAAAATATCGGATTACATGCTTACAGGCTTGGAATTAAATAGGGGCCAAAGTGTGGTCATGAATATCAACATGCTTACCTGAGGAAAAAAGTCCTACTGAAAATGTACAGACAGCCCGGGCACAATAGATTTAAGTGTAAACCTTTTCATTGCATGTACAAATTAAGGTATTACTGGGTGATTTCAGACTGGTTTATGTATGACCTTTAATCTGTTACCTAACTACTCTAGGAAGATGTCTACCAATATGCCAAATTAAGTGTTTTAGATGACTATTCATTGTAATTGTGCAAATTCACTTATATGTTCTTTGATTTTACAGACATTATATGATCTTCCCTAATATTAATAGTAGACAGTGAAGTAGTGATAAGTTACAGGTGGGAAATAAGCCCCTTGGTAATTTGATTAATGGGAATGGGTAACTCTCAGTGATATTTAACCTGGGCAAGATGATTGTCAGCAGTGTAAACATAGACTATTGTAAATAACTAAAGAGACAGAAAATGACACATTTGGATCTGACCAATCAAATATTCCCTTAATAGAAAACAATATTTAATTTGGATCAAGGAGATAAAGGAGATAAGGACCAGTAAAGTTCCTTGTCAATGAAATATAACTTTTCTTGAAGTACAGTGCCTTGCAAAAGTGTTTACCCCCCCCCTTGACTTTTTACCTATTTTGTTACATTACAGCCTTAAATTCAATGTTTTGTTAATCTGAATTTTATGTGATGGATCAGAACACAATAGTCTAAGTTGGTGAAGTGAAATGAGAAAAATATAAACATAAAAATATTTTTTAGAAATAGAAAACAGAAAATTGTCATGTGCATATGTATTTAACCCCTTTGTTATGAAGTCCGTAAAAAGCTCTGGTGCAACCAATTACCTTCAGAAGTCACATAATTAGTGAAATTATGTCCACCTGTGTGCAATCTAAGTGTCACATGATCTGTCATTACATATACACACCTTTTTTGAAAGGCCACAGAGGCTGCAACACCTGAGCAAGAGACACCACTAACCAAACACTGCCATAAAGACCAAGGAACTCTCAAAACAAGTAAGGGACAATGTTGTTGAGAAGTACAAGTCAGGGTTAGGCTATAAAAAAAATATCCACATTTTTGATGATCCCCAGGAGCACCGTCAAATCTATCATAACCAAATGGAAAGAACCCGGCACAACAGCAAACCTGCCAAGAGACGGCCACCCACCAAAACTCACGGACCAGGCAAGGAGCGCATTAATCAGAGAGGCAGCACAATAAGCCGTACGCTCCATAGAGTTGGGCTTTATGGCAGAGTGGCCAGAAGAAAGCTATTACTTTCCGCAAAAAATAAAATGGCATGTTTTGAGTTTGCGAAAAGGCTGGTGGGAGACTCCCAAAATGTATGGAGGAAGGTGCTCTGGTCTGATGAGACTAAAATTGAACTTTTCAGCCGTCAAAGAAAACGCTATGTCTGGAGCAAACCCAACACATCACATCACCTAAAGAACACCATGGTGGTGGCAGCATCATGCCGTGGGGATGTTTTTCAGCCGGGACTGGGGAACTGGTCAGAGTTGAGGTGCTAAATACAGGGATATTCTTGAGCAAAACCTATACCACTCTGTGCGTGATTTGAGGCTAGGACGGAGGTTCACCTTCCAGCAGGACAATGACCCCAAACACACTGCTAAAGCAACACTGGAGTAGTTTAAGGGGAAACATGTAAATGTGTTGGAATGGCCTAGTCAAAGCCTAGACCTCAATCCAATAGACTTAAAGATTGCTGTTCACAAGCGCAAACCATCCAACTTGAAGGAGCTGGAGCAGTTTTGCAAGGAGGAATGGGCACAAATCCCAGTGGTAAGATGTGGCGAGCTCAGTATTGACTTTAGGGGGGTGAATAGTTATACACATTGACTGTTTCTGTTATTTTGTCCTATTTGTTGTTTGCTTCACAATAAAAAAAAAAAAATCTTCAAAGTTGTAGGGCATGTTCTGTAAATGAAATGATGCAAATCTTTAAACAATCCATGTTAATTCCGGGTTGCGAGGCAACAAAACACGAAAAATGCCAAGGGGGTGAATACTTTTGCAAGCCACTGTACATTTTAAGTGATAAAACAATGAGTTAAAAACAGATTTTCTTCCCACATCATGAGTCCAAATTCAGTAGGTGAATAGCTGATTAGTTCTTGATGTAGATCAAGACTATACCCATATATACAGTATAATTAAACTCTAAGTACACACAATCCTTATCTGATAAATACGTGTGTCTCTTAGATATAGAGTATCTATGATATTGTGGAAAACTTAAAGTCCATCTGTATATTGATATGCAGATATATATTAGGAAGGGGTACAGTCTATTCACTAGACATAATGTGATAAATACATACTGTATGTCTCTGAGGTATAAGGAATCTATGACATTAATTTTGCTGTAGTCCCTTCTGTACATGATGGATATGTAGAGGAATAATAGGACTGGGTACAGGTGTTCCTAAATATAAAGTGCAAGGAGGAACAGTAAGCAGGGTGTGGTATCAACTGGGGATATATGAGCAAGATTAAAGCTGTGGCCCTATCTGCTCCTGGTGTAGTGGAGGTTGGGGACCCACTACCTACCCCCTGTCCCTGTGTGACACTGAAGGATAGCCCTGTACTATGTTAACTAGGACTAATCCCCTAGTTGTACCACTAACCTTACTTTGCATGGGACTTATTAACTCTTTATTTTCATTTGTTTGAGGTGAAGCTTACTGAAGAATCAATGGGAAATCAGCGTTCATGAGGAGAACAAAGGTGGAACAAATACAGGATCAGCGCTTGATGTGACATTGTGCATATTTTACTAATAAAGGACTTATTCACGATTGTTGTGGTATTCTTGACTATCTGCATATATTAATCATATTTAGCAGCAATATATACATGTAAGTTCTTGGTTTCAAAATAAGTGTTAAATACACATCATGACTAATGGGCAAAGCTTGTGTGCATATTTAACCAATACCATACACTGGAAATAAATAAACACCTGGTTATTATTCTGCATGCCATGGTCTAAGTATGCCCAAATAAGGCCTTTTAGACATAGCGATGATGAATGTTGGTGAGATAAACCAGTGATCCTAAAAACATAGTATATACACCATTGATTACATAGCAGTAATGCAAATAAATGTTACCACAGGATAGTTCTTGCCCAAAATAAATTGAAGGTGCTGGTAGATTTGATATGTGTCTCTTGTTTTCAAATTTGGCAAATCTTTTAGCATGTGTAATTGAGCCAATGAGCCTGTTCCTTACAAAGACCATGATTTATGGTCAAAACTGCACTTAAGGTTTACAAAATATTGATAAGTCAACAATTAGAATTTTAAACGAAATTGCGGTGTAAGTTTTGTTTAGCAATGGGATAATAAATAGTCCTTTCTGTTATGTCGATTTAAATGTAAGAATTAATAAATTGACGTCTGATTTATAGGAACATAATAAAAGATCCCAATGATTCGGAATAGTACCTATGAGTTCAATTATTAATGACACATGTTGGGCTTAAAAGTGCATTTTCAGAAAGCCTTTAGATTTCTGAAGTATACAATGTATTGATTAGAATCTTTTGTGGTGCCTTTTGCATAGGTATAAATATATCAGCATATATATCAGCATGACTCCTAATTTCTTAGTACATTATAAGATTACATTAAGAGTGGTCAGGCAGTGTCTATGATTTTATCTATTAACAAAACTGGCTTGGTATGAGAGTACATAGCAATTGAATTTCTAATGATCTATAGGTAGCAAAGATTCCACTTAATGCTCAGTATATAACCCTATGTATCAAAATATTTTGAAGTCCTGAAAGGAAATCATTAGGGTCTTGAGTTACAAGAATACACAAAACTGTTGTATTCATTTAATCCATATGGTGTAAGTGTGTTTAGCATGGTTATCCATCTTATCTCTGCTTTAAGTAATTCCAGTTCAACATCTCCCCTTCCAGTTCCTAAGGAGATTTTTTTGTAAAACCCAGCATCCAATAGTGGGTCTTGAATTGTGATGGTCCTTGAAATGTCTCGCTACCAAAGTCAGTTTTTTTGACATTTTCTTGATCTCTGATGCTATGTTGTATGTTATTTAGATGTTCTCCTAGTCTCCTTTTTAATTCTCTTGTGGTGATTCCCACATATTTCAGGGAACAAGAACATTCCAGACCATAGACTACATTTTGTGTGGAATATTAAGTACGTTAATAATATATTATAAAGGGTCCCTGTGATGCCCCAACTCTGTGCAGTAAACTAAAGACTAAAAGGTCTACAAACGTAATTTAATTTGATGATCATGCTTATAAAATTAAATTTTCTACTTATTTTACTTACCTAGCTTTTATCAGAGCATAAGCCTGTATGTTCTTTGGTAATGTGTTATAAATATGCCTAGCTTATATTGCATGAACATTTTATCAACTGTTGTGTGACTGGCCAATCATTGTTAAATATGTGTATTTCGAAAAATTGTTTTGTTAGTACAAAGGATAATAACCACATTGGTTTATTCTATTGCCCAATTCGTAAATGTATTCACACTTAAAATCACTCTTAATATTGCTACATATTTGGCAAATATTACTTATTGGCACTAATTAATTCTTAAGTCAATAAAATGCAAATAAACATTTATTTAAAAAAAAACACCTGAAGCCAAATGTATGAGTTCAAGGCATTTGCAAGTAGCTAATAGAATATGGCCCTATGAAAATGCTGGGTGAAAAAGAAGAGAATTTCTATCTTTGTTTTCCTACAATTTATTTTTATTTTTTAAGTAACAGTGAATGGAAAAGTTTATGCAGAAATCCTGCAAATATATTTCCTGGAGCATTGCAGTGTCCCTTTAGCATGATATAAAAAGCTCTTGTACAGAACTGCAGACAAACAGTGATTAACCATTGATACTTTTAAAAAGGCAGTCAATAATAAAGGGCTTACTTGCTCCTTCTTGGCTACACAATAACAAAGCACTGTCTAATTGTACTCCACTACACAGTCATTACACATTTATATATGTGTGTATATACCGTATTGGTCCGAATATAAGCCACACCCGCATATAAGCCGCAAAAAAAACCTGTAAAATTCAAGGGGAAAAAATAGAAAAAAGATTGTACTCGAATATAAGACACACCGTTAAAATTGGAGACAAAAAGACTCTCAAAGTGATCAGCCATTGCAAGAAATAGGCTTTCTAACATGTACTGTAACTTCTTTTGCAGGTTACAGGCCTTACAGGATGTTCGAATCACTAAAACTGTAAATCGCTATTTAATTGCTACAATACCGCAGTCTCAAGCTCGCAAACCGGCAGTCATTTTACATTTGCAAATATAAGCCCCATGCGTAACTTGCAAAGCCCGCAAATCGGCAGGAATTTTTTTTTACGGTTGCGAATATTAATCGCACCCATAACTCGCAAGCTCGCAAATCGGAAAAAAGGTGTGACTTATATTCAGACCAATACGGTATATATGTGTGTATATATATATATTTTTTTTTTATTGCTATATTTTGTGAGAAAAAGCAGAGCAATATAGCAAGGAAGTTTTGTGTATTATGTTTTACTTTGACTAATTGCTATTTATGCACATTGATACAAACCACAAATATTTGCCATTTCCAGCTTTGCAAACTCTGCTTTGCACGGTGAATACAGGTAAATTTTCTAGACTTCAAAAAAAATAAAATCATAACTAAACTTAAAAAATGTTTCAATATATTCTGTATGTTTTTACATTTTGGAAAATTCCTGAAAAAAATTACTTTTATTTGGTGTGCAAATGTAAGATCAAAGGTCAAATGACAGTTGATTACACATAAGAGGCAGATGAAAGGTGTGTAGGTTTTAATGGAGAGGAATGCAGAAGGTCAGTGTATCTTATTATTGTATTCCAATCTTTAAAGCCACAGAGCACTTCCCTTTTATCCCCTGCCTGATTCCTATAATAAAGCCTGTGTTCTGGCATTCACTTGACATTCTGCTGATTTACACCCCATGAAGCCTGGAACTAGTCACACTCCTGCTGTGAGTCATTCCCAACACCAGCAGTTATTGAACAAAATGGTCCAATTAAATGTTCAACTCAATACCTTTTAATAGCTACAAAAACCCACTAAAACACCCTGCATTGTACAGGCACTCTGTCTATAGTTTGTTTAATCACATCTACACATTTTATTATATCCAAAATATCTATGTTTTGTATTAAAGATACAAAGGACCAGTAGTTTTATATTATATTACAAAATCATACATAAAGATACATTTTTATAATTCATGTGATCATGTTTCAATCATCATCGGATATGTACACACTAATCCATTTCATTGTACAATTCGTTGAATTTTGTATAGATTTTAATAATAATATTAATACTGTTAATACTGTACTTCAGGAAAATAATGTTTATAACATAATTATATTTACATACTGTAACATTTTATCCAATATTTTTTTATTATGATCACTTAAAATGAATTTGGTTATTTTGCGCATTTTAATATGTATCATATTTTTTCTATGTTATATATATATATATATATATATATATATATATATATATATATATATATATATATATATATATATATATAAGATATTTATAAATATAAAATATAAATAAAATTGAAAGTGACTGTTTATAAAAGTTATATACCGCTAAATAATATTTGATGTACATGAGATATATTAAGCCCCATCGATGTACATTTGAAATCCTAGTTAAGACAGCAATTTAAGGAGGTTTTAAAAATCCAGGAAAATACATTCGTACATGTATACAAAATCTATAATTGTTTATAACCTTAAAAAAAATTCTGTAGATTTCTCCCTTTTAAAATCTTCTCTGTAAAGGATGAAATTTATTAACTTATAATTATCTGTATCACCCTCTCTTGTTTTCTGGGTCTTTGAATTTTGATGTGGAATGAACATTTTAACATTTTTATACACCTAACAATTTAATTGATCTATCATTGTTTTCCTTCTTTCTGCTGTTAGATTTCAGTTTGTATGTAATTTTATATTTATGCAATAAAAATTAAAAAAATATGTATTCAGTAAATAAAGTATTTCAGTCACCCAAATACATTACAATGGAGATCACTATATCATACAAGCACGAATTACTAATTACGAATTCCTTGTGGGGAAAAATCACAAGAACAGTTTTCAGTAAATGTATAAAACGAGCTTAATACAGTTTTTTCGGGGAAATAGAGAACATCATAATTGTATTATTGTAATCAATGGCTTTTAAAGAAAAGTTTGTAACGAAAGAGAAAAAAAAAGAAACGAAATTTGATATATATACTAATATATCAATATACATACACCTATATATATATATATATATATATATATATATATATATATATATATATATATATATATATAAATATATATATAGATATTTTTTTTTTAGATATATAAATATATATATATATATATATTTACACACATGCATGTATATATACATACATACACATATATACACTATTTACATATATGCATACATACACTATATATACGTATACATAAATATATATAGAGAGAGTATATATGTATATGCACAGTATGTATACATGTACATGTCCCACACTATATAACAATGCCATGCAGGGTTATTTGCAGAGTGCAGCCCCTGTCCCTGCCTCCTGCTGGCTGCCCATTGAGTCGTGTTATGTTGGTTATACCGTATGTGCACACACAGGGTACACGTTATATGCTCCAGTGTCAGGCACTCACTCACATCCGTCCTCAGGTCACATGACTGCTTGTTTATCTAGTGCAGGGACTTTCAAAACTGGTCACATTTGT